>PTRB01000008.1:0-305797 GCA_025094155.1 Lichtheimia hyalospora FSU 10163
TCGCATTTGGTACTAAAGCACTGGGTGCTAAAGCACTGGGGAACGTTGCGTCTCCCTTTACGCAATACAGAGTGATACAATGACATCCTTGACGAGCAGCCAATAATAATATAACCAAGCGGAAGCCTTCGTGATCCTAATGTCACTTGTATAAGTGCACTTGCATGCAACAAATGTTAACTGAGAACGTTTACCTTTCCCAGGTTGATCAACTGCATTCTTTGCCTGGATCAACTCGATTTCCATGCCGTGGACTTTCTGCTGCTGCTGTTTCATTGGAAAATCCGTTAATAAACGAATTTGCTTTGTGGATCCAATGTGATACATACCTATGATACAATGTGCGTGGTCCTTGCTTGAGATCAATGCCTTGTAGCTGCCATGGTTCGCGTTCAATATGTTCAACCTACAATAAAAGCACAGTAAGGTAACAAGTCAACCATACCATATGCCTTCCATACCAACTTACCCAAAGAGCAATGTGAAGTCGTGCTGGGGGATCTGCTCATGAACAACGAGGGCAAAGAATACATATGACGCCCCTTGGCTCTTGTATAAATGAGAACAGCAGCCTACAAGTGAACTTTAGTGTCACAACGTGTCAACGTAAAAAATAAAACAAGTGCAACGATTGAACGTACATGCTGTATGAAATGAAGCTCATGTCATGGGTAAATCACACGCGCTTGTCGCTCCATGAGACTTGAAAGAACCACCGCCCCATTGACCAGGGATCGTGTGAACTGTCCACCCCATTGGCACTGTGCATTGAGGACGTTGAAAACAGTGAGTGAAATGTAATTTGTAACTGGAATTGATCTTACCTTTGTGAAACACGAGTGGAGAAAGAGGGGCGCTCTTTCTTTGTTCCTGTCGCCTTCCTTCATTTTAAGCACACGTCATTCATTGCCACCCCTCTGTTACAGCAGCTTATAATGTAAACATAATCAATATCCTTTCGATATGAATGCACTACAACTTGATATTTTTATTACTGTGTTATATCTCTCTCTCGAATAAGCTATTTTAGTATGGACTATAGTGACGCCAAAGTAGGTCCGTGCGTATGATAGTTTTATGCAGCCCAATTGCTTGTACGCCAACACGCACCAAATATGGAAGAATGTATGAATCCATTGTTGTCGTTATAATGGAACTTGTTCATCATATAATGGACCAACAACCCTTTCATTATCCATTGGTGCAGCCTGTCAATCATGGATGTGTGTAACCATGCATTGCATCCAGCTTATTATTGTCGACACCATGAACCAGGAACCCATCAGTTCGATAGCAGCAGCACTTGTACTATGAGAAATATAATCATCTATATCTCAGTTGTTTGTGATCCAGAAATGTAGTGTTCTTAGGACAGAAGTGATCAGCGTGCCTGAAAGTGCCTTGTGTCCAGATATAAGATCGTATTTTTCATTTCAAGAGATGACCGATTATTCCTGCCAGCCAAAGTTGTCCGGGGGAGATCCTTCCAGATTTTCCACGACCCAAAATTCTCTTGGAGGATCAGAAGCATCGCATTTGGCTGGTACGGACCACGGGGTGGATCACTCATTGCATACTACAAACTTGATACTTTGACATTAGATGCTTTTGGGGAAGCAGAGCATTTCTGCCTACTTCATTAATTTAAGCTTGTCTATGACTATTTTGAGATACAAGTGATGAGAGTATGGTTTATAAGTGGTCTTTGCTGGTTGCTCAAGTATTAGTAGGGTATAGTGAGAAAGATGCACAAGGACTACTTTGTGTAATAAGCAAAAAGGGTGTTGTATATGCTGGTGTCCAAAACTACCAGCAATCCCCCCTTTCAAGTGATCCTATGCTATTATGTTTATGTGTTCCCAACACGCTGTATCAATGTATCTCTATCCAATGAATTGCCCAACACCTTTATTGTCCAAATATTATAAGTATCCCAAATGAATAAAGTATGACGGAGTGTGCGTTTTTCTATCTGTGGGCCTAAGTCTGAGGACTTGCCTGTGATTGAGCGAGTATATTCTTTGTGTGTATTGTATTCTTATTTCCCCTTGTGATTCCTATAGTATTATGCCTTCCATTTTGCCATTGTATATTGTTTTTACTATATTGCAATCTCCCATCATCTGTGTCTTTATTTCCTTATCCCACGTGCATTACGTTCTCTTATATCCTAGTGACTTAGTGGAGTTATCAGAGTACGTGTTATTAGACAGATACCTTCATATATGTATCACTCGACTCATATGGCTTGGTATTCTGATTTAGGCTTTGCCGCTGAGTGTCGAACTTTTCCCTTATTACAAGGGCGGGAGCGGGGATCTCGATCCGATTGGTCAATGGGTAGTTGGCTGCAACACTGAGTGGGTGAAATTTAACGTGTGTGCTGGTCCGCTGTACATTAATGCGTTGCCATTCACACCATGCATGCAGAATTGTACGTTGGAATTTGCTCTTGTTGCTGGCAAACACTTTTTATTAACAGAGTTGTGAATATTTATAGGCAATGAGTGGTGTGCGCTCCAGAAGGACCGTTGTAGCCAAGGTATTTGTCGCTATTCTCTTTCGTTGCTATCCCGTTTTAGTGGTACAACAGGTACATCAAAGTCCAATGCCGCATTTGAACTAGTTCCGTTAACGATTTAGCTTGTATGGAAGCCAAGGCTGATCTCAAAGCGTTCATTCATTTGGCGTTGTTTTGGCTTCCCATGATCTGGTTACCAGCAAGCAACAAGGCCTTTTATGTTGGCTCGCGTACCACTCGGATATCAGGGGAAAATGCGATGGTAGGTTATGTTTAAAAAGGCAACTAGAGGGAAAACAACGATGATTGATTTATTGTATGTGCTAATAATGACGATTGTATGAGTGAAATCGATTCTTGGTCAGGAGATGCAATCTCGGGCATCATCTCTTTGGGTTCGATTCCCAACCTGTATCAGACAACCATCGGTCGTGTTAATCGTGCATGAAGCATTCGTTCAGTATTAAGCAATCATGTCATAACGATGCCTGATCTTCATCACTATTATTATCTACAATGGTATTAGCGTTCCTCATTATCCCTGATCTCCTTGTGTTGCTGCTGCATAGACATTGTCGCACACCATATACCAAGTTGAAGCATCCATAAGAATATCCCTGATCCTCAATATTGTCATCCCAATTATTTTATGTTAACGAGTCTATATTGTCATATGTCAAGATAATACATCCAAATCGCTATCTAATAAATCTGCCTGATTGTTGTTCTTGTATAATTGCCGACACTGATCCTGACCTGGTGGTTACTGAAAAATGATCCTTCGCTGCGTTCATCAAATACAGCCTTCCATGTAGCAATAATGCAGTACTTTCGATACAGTGGTTCAGGCCCTGGTGTGTTATTGGTCAATACATATGCTGTAGAAAGCATATGCTATATTTGCCTTAGCTCGAGTAGTGTACATCATCCATGGCTGGGAAACGCCTTTGATAAAGTACATGAACGATAGTACCGGTAGCATGCTCTACCCGTATTGGCCGTATCCACGTA
This sequence comes from Lichtheimia hyalospora FSU 10163, assembly GCA_025094155.1. NCBI lineage: Eukaryota > Fungi > Mucoromycota > Mucoromycetes > Mucorales > Lichtheimiaceae > Lichtheimia > Lichtheimia hyalospora. The sequence continues at coordinate 3,533 of PTRB01000008.1, forward strand.
ACATAATCCATCCTTCTTGCCGAGGATTTCTCGTCAGTGCACTTGATTGCATCCTACCCATATAAGTCCAATACGCTGATTGAAGGTGCCATGTAGTCGCTGCTGATATATTTTCTTTCCTGGGACCGTCTTATATTGAGATATACTTGATCATCATATCAATCGATATCAGAAACAGCCAACCTAAACACCATGTTGTATGGGTTCACAGATGATTCACTCCCATCTCAACAACCCCCTCTTTCTTTACCTTGGTCGATGGATGGATCGTAATGCAATTTCTCGTGTAGTAGTATGCTTTTATAAAATGGCGTGTTGGCTGGTGGATGAAGAGACAATGATGATGATTAAGAGCAGACGATAGCTGTTGTAGATAAAGCTGTTCTGTATTAAAAGAAACGATGACCAATCTATTTGTGGGGTTTGGTGAGCATTGTTATAGTTTCTTTCTTTCCAGCACTTCTTCAAACAAATCCCCGCATCCTCTTCATACACACGCATACACACTTACAATGGTGGTCGTACCACCCGAGGATTTTGGCGATGGCAGCAGCTTCACCATCGGTCGTAGTGGTTATAGCACGCGTCGTGTCATTGGCAGTACTCCATTGGGATCGTTTTCGGCAAGTCAATCTCGGATCAACTCGTCTCATCGATCGCCACTTGCTCAAGATGAGAAACTATATACAAAACATGATCGACGTCGACGGTGGTGGCATATCCTCTTTGCAGCATTTGGCGTGTTTTGTTTTGTGCAGTTAGTTGGCACCTTTGTCGTTGGCACTATTATTTGCAACAAGCTGGGATCCATCCGTATTGGTAAAGCTCTTGGCATATGTAATCCAGCCACCTTTATTCACATGTTCTTTTTTCTTTAGATATTCGGGAATATCCAGCACTTCGATACATAGGGCTCGACAATGCATCTCAAGTCATTACAAATGATGTCGATACCAAGCAATTATCTGTTTATCACGTGACAAAGGAGTTTGGAGCAGCATCGATGGGAGGAATGGGAACGGTAGTTACTGCCATGGCAACAGCACTCAAAAGAACAGGCGATGTGGATGTATCCATTGTTATGCCATTTTATTCTTTCCTTGACAATGAATATGATATGGAAAAGGTGGCGGATCTCGTGATCAATGTGAATCAAGGAACCAATCAACTACCTGTGGAATTTACAGTATGGAAAATGATGCATGGTCTTTCATCGGCTCTTGCTGATAATGCATTAAGCTTAAGAAGCAATAGCAGTACAATGGACACGGTCTCAGTAGCATCATCTGTACAACCTACGGAAGAGTTTCCGGTGTATCTTATTGGCCCGGGTCACATCCGTCCCTTTGACTTGGCATTTCGAGCTGATAATATTGTGGAGATATATTCATCACCTGATGGTTTACCACAAGAGTGGAAAGATCAATATTTCAACAAAGCCGTCGCTAAATTCATTGCATTTCAATCAAAATCAACCAGTTTGGCTGCTGATATTGTTCATTTTCATGGTGCTACCAATGCATATACAATGAAACATCTTTATGACAACCATGAAACCAGTCGACCTGCCATCATGTACACCTTGCACGATTATCTCGATGAACCACAATATACCATTCGCATTCAAAATGTGGAAAAATTCCTTGATACGCCAGATCAACAACTGATACAATATACACAAGGAGGACGTATGTTTATGTCAAGTCTGGGAATCGATTATGCCGATGTAGTGACCTATGTGAGCCATCAAATGGCGATCGATATGGTGGAAGGACGAGACGACTTTTATCTCAAGGAACTCATTATGGATAACATCTTACACAAAGCACAACAAGGACGATTCTTTGGTATCACGAATGGAGTTGATTACGGTGCATTGGACCCATTCACCAACGCTCAGCTTGTCCAGCATGGTGCATCGTATCCGCAATATGCACACGAATTACTATATCGTCAACAGGATAATCAAACCATGACATGGCAACTTTCACCCAATCCAAGTGACTATGTATCCTACGCCAAACAACATGCCAAGAGGTATCTGGTAGATCAAGGTATCCTCTCAGAACGAGATTTGACACGTCCAGTGATTCTATATGTTGGCCGATTTCAATACAATAAGGGATTCGAAATGTTTGATGATGCAGCACGCCTATTTACTGAACAAGATGCTAAATTATTGATCATTGGACAACCAAACAATTATCCTTTACGTTGGGTGGAAGATCTGCAACACCGGTACCCAAATCATGTCACTGTCATGTCTACTGAAGAGGAACAACATCATTGGCTTGTGCTTTGCCGTGCTGCCAGCGACTTTGTATTTGTACCCAGTCTTACTGAGAGCTTTGGTCTTGTAGCTGCAGAAGGTTTGCTATTTGGTGCACCTGTCATTTCTACGGGAGCTGGTGGACTGAAAGAGTTTCTTGTGGATCGACCATCACATGCGAGACAACCTTTACGTGCTGTTCCTGATGGTGACAATGGAGAATGGATGGCTGAAAGCCCAAAACAACAATACAATGCTTATCTTTTTGAACCATTTGATGTACCATCACTTCAAGCAGCCATCAATGATGCTATCAATGACTACCACAGATTTACCAAAAGCAAAGCAGCCAGAGAAGAGCTTTTGTTACGAATGATTCATGATGCCTTCAATTTGGGATGGAGTCGAGCTGAGGGAGAAGGACCTGTACACGATTATCTCAAGGCATATAAGATTGCTTTCTGTAGCCGATGATGATACCCTTTAGATTAGTAACTATAGATTATACATTTCATAACTTTTTGTAATATACGTGTTAGCATCACTTTTTCAATATAGAATACACAGTTTTATACTGATACACATGTATTGTAACTTTCCCGGAGTGGAAAGTGAGGTGTAATATATGAGTGACTAGTAATATTAGAGTCCAGCTCTGGTGGGTAATGCACATGTGGATTATGGCAATTACCAATATCAATGTTTGGGGAAGGGTGTTGCTCAAGTTTGACAAAGAGTTGATCTTATCATATGATAATCAAGTTCACTGTTGATAACTTGTGTTGCATTTACACAATGCATCAAACTGATTCTGCTGCTGTACCCGCACTATGATCACCCATCACGATATCTAAGAAATAAAAACTTGTCAACAAACATATACGCTTAACCATATAATGCTCCTTACCATTATATTGATTTTGGAATGTTGTAGAAAGCATCGTTTCCCAGTCTTCAAGAGACAAATCCATGGTATGAATAGGGTTGTTTTGATGTGTTTCCTCGATACGTGGAGAACGATGAGCGGGTATATCCCCAGCTGTAAGCTGGATAGGTGATGCACTGAACAAGTCATTGTTATCAGATGGTGAATGTATCCTTTCATTATGTGGTTGATTGGTCAATATGCTATCATCAGATGCATGGTTATTTTGCTCTTGTTGACCTTGTGACAAAGTGGATAATGACGAAGATGACGAATTGCGATGTATTTCGGATAATGCATTGAATGAGAGTAATTGTAAGCCTTGAATCTTACGCCACTTGTTGGTGATGCGTTGTAGAGTATAATCAGTTGTAAGGAACCAAAACTTTTGGAAAAACTCGGATGGCAACTGCCAATTGGATGGGTCAGCAGGGTCTCCACCATGAAACGTTGAGTCGCTAATAATGCATCGGAAGCAATCATCTAGATCAAACAATCCTCGAAACAAAATCATACGATCACGCATATGTGCTGTAGGAACGAGATCAATGCGAGGATCATGTGGGATTGTCAACTAAATAATTTAATCAGTCGATCAAGTTCATGTCATGATAGGGTCAACTTGTACCTGCAACGTGGTAGGTTGAATGGTGAAAGGAGTTGAATCCATTTGTGCACAAGCTGATTGTAATCGTAAACGAAGGCGTAATGTTTGAATGGCTGCAACATTGGTAGCAACACTATCAGGGAGATCAGATGAAGCAAGTGAAGGGCGTACTGGTGATGCAGATAACTCGGTCGATGAAAGATCAATCTCGGATTCATCCCTGGGAAATGAAAAATCACTCCCCGCATGTGGTATCGATTGCACGCCATCTTTGGTTATGCATATCGATGTTGTCGTCACGTATTGTTGCCGTTGTTTTCTTCTGCGATAATGATTTGTTGCCATATTTCCTTGTGCATTTCCTTCTTTTGTTACTGTCAACGGCGGCTTGTTATTGGCATTGGCATGGATATAGGCATTAACCGGTTCAGGAATTGATTTGCTGAGTAATGTCAATGCTTCTTTGCTCATGTATGGATTGTGTTGAGGAAGCACAAGATGATGTCGAAAGCATACTAGTTGTAGCGTTAACACAATCCCTTTAAGATACCAGTTTTCAGAATTTAAAATATCAAGGTCGCTTCTGAATTGCTCGTTCTCAGCTTGCAGCCGATCACGGTCTTCACGCATTTGTTTGACTGATGCTTCTAAATCCCGAAGATATCGCTCTTTACGCTCACGAAACGCTCTTTGAGCAGCACGATTTTGCGCTTTTCTGATAGCTGGTGACGTTGGATTAGGTTTACGACCCGGTTTCTTTCGCACAGGAGTTAAAGATGGCTCGCTTATCATTGCGCTGTCAAATTCCTGTTCATTGGTATCAATCATAATCATCGGTGCCGATGGATCTTGAAAGTCTTTGGTAGTCGATTCTCTGAACGACATGACTGTGCACGCTCAAAGGGAGCTGATATATCGAAACAAGAAAAAGAAAAGTGAAAAGGTTACTCAATCCTTCTTCCATACAAGTTCCGCAGCTCTACCCGTGTCCTGATTATATAAGGTTTAGCTCCTGTCGTCCGTACTCAGCAAGAGCGTGTATTGTGATTGGCCATTTTATCCGTTTCTGAGCATCATCAAGAAGTGTGTGATGGCAGCATACAATAAATTCCCACACATTATTCCAGATCCAAGAAAATGCGCTGGTTGTACATTGGAGCAAGCGATCATCTTGTCTATAAGCAGCAAGTGTCTATTGATTTCATCCCGTGGAATAATCGCCGTGGGTGCATGTGTGGGAATCGCACAATCGTTTATCCTGATTTTGAACATCTTTGCATGAAACACATTACTGCCCTACTTTCATTTATCACATTGGATACTAGATTTAGTGAATTATTTATGAAGCTTACCGTTGCGCATAATGTGAGTTAAAATGGCGCGGTTCATAGTATGATGAGATAGGGATGCTGCTATTGATAACCTTGTGATATAGTCTTATATGCCTTATTGAATACAAGCATATCTCCCTCCCTTCCTAACATCTCAATTCCTAGATCTGCAACAGTGTTTTGAACCCATCTTTCATTGAAACCACCGCGTAGTGATATCCATTCGATAATCAAGACCTTACATTCTCTCATGAAAACAATAAGCATGAACACGTAATAAAACAGTTAATAGATCATTTATTCTTTTTGTAGGGGAAATCATTGTAAAGTCCACTGGGAAAGAAAAGACGGGACGGCGGAATGTGATCAATCCACTCCAACCGATAACCAGGTACAACATACAAAGCAGTCATGGCCACGGGATGCTGAATGACTAAAAAGAAAAAGTCCCGCTAGCCACATGGCATTAAAACTACGCGTTATGCAAGTATGCATGTAGGTATAGCCAAAAATAATCTTGCTAGTGCAGCCCTTAATTGTATGCTACAACTTCAGTAATAGTCTATATTCAGTGACAAAGATACGTAATTTATTTCTCTTTCAGATCATTTGGTAATGGCATGGGTTGTATTCACACGTTGCATTAATTGCACAAGCTCCCAGGTTAAGAGTAAGAGTGGTGTCGAAGCAAATTGAATGCTGAGCACAAAATGGATGCATTGAAGAGCCCCACATCTAGTCTCGTGCATGTAACATAAACGCTGTACTTTTATGCTCATGGAATGGGATAGCGACATAATGTGACATGCTACAATAATGCAACTATCAAGGAGAATTAGAAAGGATTGCTATGCACCTGAATCTGGTACCTGGCTTTAAAAAGGAAGCCGCGGAAGCCTTGTATTAGTTGCAATTGGGGGGGTAGAAACAACGGATGTGGATCGGGGTGAGTATGCGCATAATCACCACCACGATGACAGCATGGTTAGTATACATTGCCGCTGTGATACCGAACATTATCACAAACACAGACAAGCCGATGCATAACCCCCGATCGAAACATGGATGTTTATCATCTCCAGCCTCTCTCCCCAAATCCCGATCAACCAGTAACCATGAAAAAGTTTATGCTATGTCATACACACACCATCGACCCAGCCAAGACCTGTATTGTGTATCTTGGCACTGAGGCACGTTCCAAACAATACGCCACAGATTTTATCCTTTTTGTGTAGCCATCGTTAGTAGTGATTGCCACATGCATTCACAACATCTTGTTTTGAAGATATAGCATGTATTTCATGCAATCAAAGGAGTCTTACTAATTGAAACACACTTGTATCAGGAATCATTGCAACATGCATAGCTCCTATTGTTGCATGATGTGCCCATTGCGTCAGCAGTTCTGGCAGATTTCTATTTCAAACGTGGAAGATCAGCATCTTGAAATATCTTTATTTATTCGGTTTACAATTCGGATAATGGCTCAGTATATAATCATTCCCATCATGGATAATGCCGATGATTCCCGTTTGTGCTCATGACAATACAGAGAGATATGATAGGATATCGGATCTTTACGCGGGATAACAGTACACAAGTGTCATGAGCATCACTACGCATCACTATCAACTGCAATGACACAAACATCCACACGTTTCTCTTGGCACGGATAGTGCCGATCCTTCTATAAAGTTGAATCGGTGTAAGAGTGATGAAGGAAAGGGGTAAAGACAAACCCGGGAGCGTCAAAACATGACATCCCGTAACAACGAAACACAACGTTGCCCTATCTCACAAGTCAAAAATCTATGCCGACACATGCATTTATGTAATATAATATACACAACAACCCCTTCTCTCTTTGTCTTGAGCTGCCCTGTGACTTCAGCAATAAAGAGAGAAAAAAGAAACTTTAACCAATTAGGGAGAAGCACATCAAAGCATATGAATGAGATAGTATAAAAGCAACGGGGTTTGCAACAAACCATACCTTCTCACACCCAATCTCATACCCAATATCACTGTTCCGCACCACATCTCTTTGCTCAAATTTTGGGAATGACTTCACAAAGAGTATCAAAGTTTATAGAACACCAAAACGAGGTGGTCGGTTTTTACAACCAACACACGCCACCACCACCACCACCATACAGTGAGCGAGATGAACTACTGCTTCCATCACCACCACCACCGATCCCAGGATACCATTCTGTGCAACACAAGCATTCAAGGATACCACCACCATCATCATCTACTTGCAACATATCAAAAAGTGCCAAACATTACAACTACTGCCCCAATACTCGATATCACATTAACAGCATGCTTCAGCAATTTCGACAATACATGAATAACCGTCGTGCTAATCGACGAGAGAAACGACCCCAAGATGGCAAAACCAATCCTTTTGAGTAACGAGCACATCAATAAGCAAGCTCTTATAGTAGATACCATTGTCATGTTCGATTCCATCGCTTCCAGTTTCTATGTATAATATAAATTCCTTGGCTTTGGGTGATTGTTGTGTATATACACATGCATATTCATTTGCTGCCTTTCTCTCCTTCACACACACATGTGTGTGTATACATGATGTTGTTGTGCCTAATATTTACCTGCAGTGTCCCTCCGCTCTAATAGGCTCATTGCTAGCGTGCTTCGGGTATATGGAGTTTTCAATTATCCTAACATGACGACCCTGTTTTCAACATATCACCGTTTCCGTCACATTATGGATCTTTGCATCTGTTGTCAAGGCAGCAGTCATGTGAGAGAACATGATACTATAAGGAAGTGCTCATATCATGGTGCCAATCATCAGCCGAATAAGAAAAACATCTCATTGATGATTCTGACATGATGACGAGTAACTTGTTATTGGTTATGAGATTGTGGGCCCAACATTATCATGCTTGACATCAGGTGCTTTGTCTCATGCTATTCCCTTCCCCCCATTCTTTCATACTGCATCATTGTGTTACAGTTCAATGGTCCTGTGTTACCTGTGCATGGCAGGTGAGCACATACTTCATCACACCTTCCCACCACATCCCTTTCACTCATTGTTTTAAAAGACATGCGTATTTTTTAGTATACAATAGATAATAGAGATCGATAGTAATATTAATATTCTTTCTTTTTACAAGTTTTCGTAAGCCTTATCCTTTCCAGAAAATCCTCTGCAAAGTTGGCGAATGGCTTTTTCATACATGTTTGGTGAATGGTCTATGAACATGGAACGAGAAAAGACAATTTCAGAGAATCGAGCTTCAATGTCGTCGCAACGAGTAAGTCGTACGCGGTGCATTTTTTGTGAGGAAGGAGCAGGTGCCAGCTGGGATACGAGTTCAATGTGGTACACGGTGGATGGTGGATACAGCTTATCAGCTCGCATGTCAGCTCGCATTGTTTTGATCAATGCCCAGAACCAATCGTCATCATCATTATCCTTGTTTTCTTGTTGCTTGGATGCATCACCTTGTTTGCAGTACCTGCTGACAATACGTGACAAAATCTCATCAGCTACATGGCTTTCAGTATGAAGGCTGACAGCCACGTTTTTGAAATCTTTGAGTAATCCAAGACTAAGGCAGCTGACAATATCATAGCCATGAACAACGCTAGTGACAAGACCACTGCAATACTTGCTTAAATCGAATGACATGACACTAGGTGGTCCAAATACGTAACAGTGAATAGGTCTTCCAGCCGGTAATCCAGATGCATTCGATAACACAAATTGATCATTTTCATCCTTTTCGCTCCATAATACACCAACAAGACTTGCTACACCACCACCTAGCGAATGTCCACATAATACAAGACCATAGGATGGATACATTGCAAGTCCTTCTTGGATAGCTTGAAACACGCGTCCTTTTTGTTTGGCAAGCATTTGAGCTGCATCCCACATTCCACCATGTGCCTTGAATTCTTCGTTTTGATATCCTTCAATGGTCACATCGGCATAGGCACAAGTCAAATCAGTCAATACATCACTAAGACCTAATGTACCACGACAAGTGAGAACAATGGCACGTGCTGCATGATCCACAGTAACATAATGAACAAGCTCATGGATCGATGGATGATGCATCGTAAGTAGCGGTGATCGATCTGTATAACTTGATAGTAAAATGTCTTCAATAGCAACGCCTGTATGATGAGCGAAAACATGGTGATTGGGTGGATGATGAGCCGATGATGGGAGTACGCTGGGTATATTGCCGATGCCAAGGATCCGCATAAACGATTCACCATAAGCTGCACTTGCATATCGCATAAATCGTCCAATATTGGCAATCAAGTGAGATCGTGAAAAGGTGGATGCATCAAGAGCTGCTGATGGTGGTGGTAGGGTATCAGAAGAAGGGTAACGAATCACAGTGTTGTTGGATGGTGATGACGATGATGATGGTGATGATGGGTTGCTAGTAGTAGTGTTTGTTGTAGTATTAGGATGCAAAGTCGTTGTAATAGTCGATATAGTATTGGATATAGAATGCGATCGATAAATACGTCGGCGTGGAATTGAGGATGAATCATTGTCAAGTTGGGTAATGGATGGGAATACAATGCTACTGGTGGATGATCGTCGTTGTCTTACAAAGCTGGTCATACCATTGGCTCTGCTATGTCGTTCATATAAATCGGATACTGTACGCTTATTCCAACAAGTGGGTCGACGTTGGGGTGTAATGGAATCAATATCTTGTGAAAAGGGTTCACCATAGCGCTCATGCCTTTGAATTTGTTGTGATGTCAATTTTTGTGATACCGATGATAGCATTACTTTGATACCACGTTCCTCTACAGAAACTGGATCTGACAAGGTTGGTGCAACGACAAGTTGCTGTGATGTAGGTTGTTGAGATGAGGAGTTGGTCGATTGAAATCCATCAACAGTGGCCATAAGAGTATCCTGTCGTTCCTCTTCAGCCTGCACAATGATATACTTGGCTTTTGGTTGATGATTTTGATGTTGATTTTGTTTGATGGGTTGTATGCGAGTAGTTGTCGTAGTGGTGTATCGTGTAGTTGTGGTGACTTCATACATCCCATATGGTTCATTATTGTTGCCCTGTGCTGATATTTGTTGCTGGTCATTATCATCCATACCATGCACCAACACCTTTTCAAGTTCATAAATCATATCAGGAGATGGTTCACGGAATGGAATCAAAGGTTGCTGCGATACTGATGCATCATCATGATCCTCCCCATCATCTGGCACGAGACCATCCCACAATGCGGTAACCTTGACTTGTTTCATCATCCGCTTATGTGTGACATACTGCAGAACAGCAAATGCCGTCATGGCTTTTGTCAATCCTGCTAATATCGCTACTTTGCCGCTTTTTGCAAGCAGCTCAAACTCTGGATCCTGAGTAAGCTCACGATGGACCAATGTAATAATTGATGCAATCGCTCTTGATGTTTCATTCGATCCAAAAATTCCATCGATAATTCGAACGGATTCCTCAGCCGTCTAACATATTCAGCCATTAATAAAGGTTTGAAACACATAATCTCTTACACAAAAACTCTCACTCACTTTGAGACCCGACTTAACGGTTTGGGATGTCAGCTGCAACCCAGATAAGGCAAAAAGCTCTGCCAAGGTAAATGTATTGTGAACAATATAAATGCCGAGACTGGTATACTTTTCGAGGACACGCAAAAATCCACTATAATTGTTGTCGTCGTATGTGTAAGGATCGCTGTTATTTATATGTATTATTTGTATGGGGAGGTGGATGGGTACCTTTCTTCAACTTCATTCGGTGATTTATCGTATGTGAGCGTATGGATGCGTTTCGCAGTGGCTAAAGCATTAGTCAATGCATGTCTCGACAGCCCAAGCGACAGCACAGTGCCGTACTTTGCTGCTTCAAAGAGAGCTTCAGCAAAAACTGATGAGCATCGTAACGAAAGGCGTGCAGCAAGTGAAGCAGCTGTTACAAAGCTTGCTAAGTTTTCGGGTAGTAAGGTGGGTGAATCATGAATCGACGTTGGATACGTTGTAAGCTCGGTGGGTGTGGATAATAAAGTCATCAAGATGAAGAAGGAAACGAAGGAGAATGAATAATCTATATATATAAACGATACTTTTCTCCTCTACACGCTTTCAGGCGTAAAGGAAAAAGGAAGAAAAACAAGCGAAACAAAAGGAAAACAAGTGATATGCATTTCTCTCCTACTCCCCTTTCTCTATTTTTTTGTGGGGTTGGATGTGTGTGTAGTGCTGCATGCTTAGATTTCAGGGCAGCGGAGCAAAGGTGGCACCTTGCCTTTTGTGGGGCCCGCCAACCCCAGCTCCCCACTGTTATGACAATATGCACATAAGCAAGTTGTGATCTGCTGTTGTGTGTGAGTGAGCTCAAATGCATGTGTGTATGGGGTAAATAAGCTGATGTGTAGGTCATATGTCACGTCCCTTGACTTTTTCACGTATGACAGGCATATAATTCATCCCACAACACCATACACAACCCTCCCTTTTGAATATAGCCTTTTACCGCGTGATCACAGTACCCTGTGCAACATCAGCCCTTGGTCTATGGGGTGGTCGTCACTGCTATAAAGTTGTGACTCCACAATGCATCAGTTATGCATTATGCAGCCGATGAGTGACACTGCATAGCAACACTGGAAATGACCTTGTTGTTGGGCGAAAGTACACTGCTACAATAAACATTCATAAGGAAAAAGAAAAGCCCATTCGTTGAAATGGTTGCTTCTCAATTAACGATGCATAAAGCTGCAGCTAATGCATCGGATTTCTCGCTAGGTCGGGTAAATAACACGCATTTGGACACTTAAGCCCACTGCACTTGCCCAATCAGCATATATTTGACATGTTCCACATTCAAACGCTCTCATAAGAGATATATTAAACATTCTAAGAAGGCGCTGCCACTATACATCAAAGTATATCTAGCTTTGGTAATAAAGTAACGGCATCCTAGAAGAGTTGAATGTTGCAGCTAACCTGCTGTGTAATTGCGTCATTTGAAATACAAGGTTGGTGTGTTTGGGCGAGGATAGCGTAAAATGAGTACGTTCATCTTCTACAGCAAGTTCAGCAGCCAACGTCACACTGTAGCTTTGCCTTTGTATCACATCGCAATTAAACATGTCGTTGCACAATCCACACAGTACGAGATCTTCCTAGAAACATCTTGACACTGCTCACAGTAAAGGATATTATGATGTCCCGTTTACTCTCCAGTATTGAGCGATCATGGACAATGAAGTAGAAGAATTCAGTTCTCTGAAAAGGAAACAAACATTGTAGAGCGGTCGATTGTCATTATAAATATTCCTCATTGTCAATTACTTTACTACTATAGTAGTAGACAAATACGTCAAAACAATAGGTCACATGTTGCTTATATGGTTATAGCTGGGTACGATACACAATGCACCGATATAGTCAAAAATGTAGATGCATGTCACTCGCAAATACCATTTGAATATAGACTTATATTATATTCTCTTTCGCTTACTCATGACTGTAGGTGTTACCTTTATAGCTTGCACTCATTGTATTCAAAATATTTGTTTAATACCTCCTCTCCACCACTGCTATTCATTTGAGCTATTTGACTCATTGGATGGGTATGTGGGATTTATCGCTCACAATACATATAATGAAAAGGCGAAACACCGATAGCGTTACTTTTGTATGCACATCACGGATTGCAGCCGATGATGAAATCCGATGTGGAGACAGTGGCTGCTCACCAAAAGCACGAAGATCAAATATTTACTATAAGTATCCGAATTGCTGGTTTTCCTTCAGGATCGTTAATATCAGATGGAGCTGGTGCTAAGAAGCGGATCATTATTATCTGATTCTTTCATAGTGTATCCCGTATTTCTCTTATTACTGGCTACTGTGTATCAGATATCTCTATTTGCCGATACCTGCAGACGCGCATGGGTACATGTACTCTTGAAATCGAGTATGCAGAAGTTTCAAATGCATGATGCAAGAAAATACGCAATAATCCACTGACGTATTATATTGGATAGGAGTATTGTTGCAAAGCAGCAAGGATCCAAAACCTGCTGCTATGGATATGCACTATAGTGTGATAGATTACCGACATCACAGATCATCCACCTTGCTATGTATATCATTTATCTTCCATCAACATTGCTATCCTCCTTGGTATGGTTATAGATGGCAATGATTGAAACAGGTTATGTTCTCAGCCAACTTTGGCTCACTCCTTTACTCTGCACAGGGCAACCAATTTTATCAGATCATAGCGGAGAATGAGACATCTGATAACACACATCAACCCATTTGGGGGTGTTAACGACGATCACCAATTATAAATCATTCCTCTTTTGTGTGCTGCATTTGCTTCCTTGACTCTTTCTTCTTTGCATTACACATACATCATGAGTGGGCAGCACATTACAAAGTCAACCCAACATTGTTCTGCCACTAGCAATGATCACCATACACAACAACGACTTCCACATTATCAACACCGAACCCATCATCGCAAACGTAACACTCCTACTACATCAGTATTACCTCATGATGGTGACAGTAGCAGCAGTATACAACAGCATGACACCACTGATGACGTGAATCAACAGCAGCATTCTTCGGATGATGTTTCTGTGGATCTCCCAACACCACCACCTTCACCTGTGGGTGCACCCCAGCATTTATCATCCTTTTCTCGATCAGCAGAATACAATTCGAGAATCCTGACAGCCAAGCGCAGCGGAAATTTGCGAGCAGTGATGGTTGAGCTTGGTTCCATGAAAAAGCAACGCATCCCCCTCACACATCACACATATAATGTTGTTCTTGATGCTCATGCAACACTTCGACGTGAAGGCACACCATTGAATCATATATTAAAGCGTAAATATCTCAATGAACAACCCATATAATAATGCATATATATTGACTTTTATACACTTAGTCTATGATGAAATGCGACGAGGTGGGATTACACCTACAAACTACACCTATACAGTATTGATTCGAGTATTATGTCGACGCGATGTTGAAGTGCAAAAGACAATTGCCATGTTGAAACGACAAGCAGCACGTACAGGTGTTGTTAGAGTGGTTGATGAAGATGTGCGACTACTCGAAATGGAGCATAATATTGAGAAGGCTTTGGCCATCTTCCGAGAAGCCGCGGAGCATCACGTGGATCAAGACTTTGATGTTGAACTTTATAACCAACTATTGCGTGTACTTTCACATTATGGAAATATGCTTGATGGTCGATTCATCTACAACCAACTGGTACATTCACCTACCACAGGTCCCAATTCGGCAACCTTTGCTGCACTTATCAATCTCATGGGCCGTGCAGGTGATATTGAATCTGCACTCAGGTTCTTTTGCGAGTACAAAAGCGTTCGATTCGATCTTCCACAACATGATGCATCCTATGTTTACAATGCCTTGGTTGATGCCTATCTAAAATGCAATCAGTTATCAAAAGCATTGCAAGTGTTACAACATGATATGGTCGCCGACAACATCAATGTCACTATCATCCCGTACAATTCCATCATTCGACATTATTGTGCACACGACAAGATTGAAGATGCATGCCAAGTGGTGGATAGTCTTATGAGATCCGATGACCAGAATATGCTCCCTAAACCAGATGCCAGTAGCTATGGTCCAATTCTTGCTGCTTATTGTCAAGCTGGAAAATGGCAACCAGCATCAAAGGTCTATACTCAGCTTTTAACCACCGATATTGGCAAAGCATATGGAAATCTTGCCAATTATGCATTGCTATGTCTCAGCTCTGGTCATGGCGATGATGCTCTAAATGTCGTCAACGATATGAGACATGCTGGTCTTGAACCTGATCCCATTCTCGCTGATCGCATTATATCTTTTTTCGTCAATAACAGCACTGTGATGAAAGCCATTCATGCACTCGATATCGTTTTATCAGCCATATCATCTTCTCGCACACTTGGCAAATCAGTCGACATGTTGATCAATACCAGTATTATTGTCATCCACAAGTCCGATCACGTGACCCACGCAATGCATATGGCTCGTCTTGCTCATGCCATGTTGAAGGAATTATCACTATCAGGACCTGCAACAGTCAACGTGAATGCAGCACTCGTGGATGCTTGGAAACGCATACGTCAACAATCACCAGCAAGTGCATTGAATGACGACAATAATGACGATTTGATAATGCTATGCGAAGCTGTCATTGAATATCATTTTGACGACAACCATCAACAGCAGCAAGCATTGGAAGCGTTAGTACATGATGTAGCAAGCACTCATTTCCGACCGCCTATGACACTATTCAAAAGAATCCTTGGAAGATTACGCCAACATGATTTAAAGGCATCTGAAAGTGAATGGAAAGCTGTTCTGAATCGACATACTAAGTTATCTAATGAAGTGGATGCAATGTCGATCGAACTAGCTCGTGCAGCCACTCGTGGTGATTGGAATGAAGCCTGCCAAATTCTCGAGCACAAGTTTATAAAAAGTGGATTGACACCAACAGCTGAGTCTGTACGTGATGCTGTTACTGCTGCAGGCAAGCATGACAATGTTGATATGGCCACCAAGATTTACGAACTTTACAATGGTGACAATCGAGTTGCTAACAAGGCCAATGGTCAACAAGACATATATCTGGTGCTCAATGCATTATTGATTGTGTATGCACAACATGGTGAAATGATGCGTGCCAAGGAATGCTATGACACTATCAAGACAATGGGACGTGTGCCTGATAGCAATGCCTATGCATCACTATTATTGGGTAGTGCACGATGTGCAACGGATGAAGCCACTGATGCATTAGCCATTTATGATGAAGCGAAGCGACATGGTGTGCAGCCAACAACATTCTTTTATAATGTCATCATCAGCAAGTTTGCTAAAGCACGCAAGTTGGAACCAGCATTACGATTGTTTGAAGAGATGCAAGAGCTGCAAGTTGCACCCAATTGTATCACTTATGGTGCAGTGTTGTCAGCATGTGTACGTGCAGGATCTGAAAGTCATGCAAGGCGTATATTTGGTGAAATGTTATCAGCACCTTCCTATCAACCACGAGTCGGTCCATTCAACAACATGATTCAATTCTATGTACGTCAAGAGCGAAATCGTACCAGAGCACTTGAATATGTATCGGAAATGTTCAAGCGCCGTATTCGACCTTCTGCTCACACTTACAAGCTGATGATTGAAATGTATGCCAACATCACTCCTACTGATATGGTGACAGCTCATAGCATGCTAACTGAGATGGAACGTCGACATGGTATTCGACCTGAACCAACACATTATGCAACGTTAATCTACTCGTATGGTATTTTACAACGTGATGTTCGTAGCGCTGAACAAGTATTTGAGACAATGCATGTTCAACCTGATGAAGTTGTCTTTCAAGCTCTCCTCGATACACTTATCAGCAATGGCCATATTGACCGTGCAGAGAAACTTTATTATCACATGCTTCAAACTATTCACAAGAGCCCTTCGCCCTATATTGAGAATCTCTTTATCCGTGGTTATGGTCAACAGGGTAATCTCGCCAAGGCAGAACATATCTTTTCCACAATGACAGATGACAAACTATTACGCTCATCCTCATCGTTTTCAACCACAAGCTCTTCATCGGAAGATCAGCAATCTACAACTATTGTCGTTCGTGAGCCAAGCACGTATGAGACTATGGTGCGTGCTTATATCGACAATGGAAGAATTGACAAGGCCAAGGACATTCTTGATATGATGGCAAAACGAGATTTCCCTTCCAAGGTTCTTGCCACCGTTGCTGATCTCGTTTTGGAGTAGTTTTCCATCACTCGACTTATGTAAATAGAATATTCCCCCACATCATCATCATCATCATCATCATCATTCATTGGCGTTGATATGTAAGATCGCCATTATCACTTTTTTTATCCCATGATCTCTTTCGTTTGACTTATATGCACCTTATTTCCATTATTTTATGTTCCATTGTATAGTTTTCCTTTGTTCATGTATAGCTTTTACCCTATCGTTATCATGCCCCTTTGCCCCTTTATTTCTCTATATGGATGTTTATTATGCCAGACTTTAGTGCGAATAAAAACGAGCCGATCCTCTTTGACATGTCCGACACGTTTCTTTCCCCTTTCTTTTCATAATGTCCCTCACAAAAGCTGCAGAACTTGGCAAGTACAACAACACTCCATGTCACAAACTCAGATCGTTTGCTAACTTTTGTCGCATTCAATAGTCCAAACACTTCTTCGCAATCCCACTGTTCGCATCAAGAATATTGAAGCAACTACACAAAAGTTGGGCAAGATTCTGCAAGATGGAACGACCAATTTGCACTTCATTAGTGGTATGAATAGGTTACATATGTTCATATTATCAAGGGACTATGATTGGTTTATTGACCAGTATGTTGCCTTATTGTAGACTTTGACATGACCATGTCAAGTTATTGGGTACGCAACCAGGTGACTGATGCTTTGGAACGCAATCCATCATGCCATGGTGTGCCTGCGAGATATTCCAAAATGACTGATGAGGTGGGTATCAATTCTAGAGAATAACAAAGTGGTTACATGGGATGAGTCATTTAACACGAGGGTCCGTCATTATAGTTTCGAAAGGCGTCGGATAAACTGGTCAAGACATATTACCCGATCGAGATCAACCAAAAAATGACAGTTGAAGAAAGATTACCTTACATGATAGAATGGTGGCAAAAGGCACATAACTTGATGATTGAACAAAAGTTGACGCGTGATGGTACGTTGGATGATGATAACTCATACAGCAGAAATATTAACATATGAATGTATAGATCTCCGTGGTATGGCTAAGGAAGCTCACATTGTTCTTCGTCCACGTGTGGAAACAGTATTGTCCATGTGTCACAATATCAACGTTCCTTTCCTCGTCTTCTCTGCTGGTATTGGAAATGTGATTGATGAAGTTCTCAAGGAGAAGAACCTGTTATATCCCAACATGCATATTGTCTCCAACATGATGCAATTCAATGAACAAGATGTATGCGACTCATTTGCCGACCCACTCATCCATGTATTCAACAAGAGCGAGTTTCAACTTGAGACTACACCTTACTATAATTCTATTGAACAACGCAGCAATGTTATCCTTATGGGAGACTCGCTTGGTGATTTGAAGATGAGCAAAGGCGTCAAGCATGACTTGTGCCTTAACATCGGATTCTGCAATCACGACTGGGACTCCACTGAAGAACTCTATACTGAAGCCTTTGATATTGTCATTATGCGTGATGCCAACTTTGCACCTGTCGTTGACATACTCGAAACATTGGAGTGATCAATGCATCCCTTATACACCATTCCTTGAAATACATGTACAGCATACCACAAAATAGAGCAAGCATTTTAGTAGGGTAGAATCTGGGCTATGCCCACCGAATAAATCGCTCTCAAAACACCAATAATATTCACATGTCGGTAGACAACTATGTTATGCATCACCCATCAATATCAGAGTGTAGATGTGGGAATAGTGTATGGAATATGTGTGATTTTATCATTGATCCAGAAATATCTTGAAACAAAAATCTTTATATCTAGCTATAGTTGAGAACCAATGCAGAGGATGGTACAAGATCTACAAACACAAAGATCAACTCTTAGTACTCGATCCAATGACTTTGGCTTCCATTTGTTCTTCATCCATATACTTACTAAGTTCCTTCAATGTCTTGCCAAGATCACCTTCTCCAAATGTTTTCCTATAACAATGGTCAATAATTGAAGAATGCAATGGATAGATGCAAATGCCTGTACCTGGGGAAAGTCATGGAAAGAGCAAAAGGCTGATTGCATCCCTTGGATTGTAAAAAGTCATGTACTTGTTGAAGAGTGGTGTCAGCAGGGAATGTTTGAGTGATGGGTGCTATGCCTGGAACACGGAACTATTCAAAGATATCATTCAATATGCCTGTCAATAGATAACCCATCCTTATCCACAATGTTATATTACCTGCAATCGAGCTTCATTGTATTCCTTCTTCGCTGCTGGAGTAGCTGGTGCTGCGGAAGATGATGCTGCTGCTGCTGCTGCTTCTTGTTGCTCTTTTTGTTCTTGTGTTGCCAGTTTGGCAGCTTCACGCTATAGAAGTGATATACAATAAGATACCATCTCAGATAACATGTCATCCACAATGATTACCTTTGCTTGACGTTCCTTTTTATCTTGCTCAATTTGAGCCTTGATCTTAGCCTTGGCCAGACGATCTGCTTCCTTTTCCCTTCTTTTTGCTTCCATAGCTTTTTTCATCTCCTTTTCCTCCATTTGCTGACGTGCTTGCGAGATTTCTTGACCAGTCTTGCGACGAATTTTTTCAGATTGGCGTCGTTCCTCAGCTTCTTCACGAGCTTTGACAGCACGTTTCTCGGCAAGTCTAGCCTTAAGTTCGGCCAATTTGGCTTGCTTTTCCTCCTCAGTCAATGGTGCAATGACCTGTGTACTCTCGGAAAAGTTTTGATGCGAAGTCTTGATAGCATGTCGTTCAGCAGTTGCAGCTACATACAAAGAGATCTCAATAAGCAAATGTAACCGTTGATGTATCATAATCAACATACCATCACGGAAAAGCTTGCCACAATCATTACACGCAAGACTTTGGGCAGTTTGCTCGCCTTCTTTGATTTCACCTAATAGCTCGATATACATATCAATGTATATTCTCGTCTTTATAAATGATCATTATCACTTTACCTTCTTCATTTTCTGTGGGTGCTTCGCTGGTAGTTGCAGGGCTGTTGGTATTGCTACTACTAGTGCCGAGTGCTTGGGGTGTAGTGTCCTCTTCAGGCTCATCAGAAACTTCGGGATGGGCTAATAACCTAGCATTTCGCCACTTGAGACGTTAATACGCAAGAAGAAAGAGAAACACATTGGCTCCTTACCAATCCATGGCAGGTTGTAGACCAGCTCCATTCGTTGCTTTCCACGCTTTTTGGCTATAAAACAAAGAGTTAGTTCCCAATTGGCAATAAATGAGAAAGCATGCAATTACACTTTGACACGAGAGAAGCCCATATCAACGAGAGTATCAATATCGCTTGCCATAGTTGTGTTTGATAGGGAAGGAAAGAGTGATGATGTGTAAATGCACGGCACACGCGTATGCAATTAAGGAAAAACTCAGTTCTGTGTGTGCGTGAGTGCTTTTTGTAGTGGCAAAGTTCATTATTCATGCAATCACCATCAACACCGCAAATATATTCTCATCAGACTTGGACATTGTTGAATTAAGCGAATATGGTCTCCTGGACAACAAGCAACTATTCAGGGGAACTTACCCATAGGGTGAATAGATATGCGATGCGTACCTGGTCGTTTTTCATTTTGCATACATATTGTATTGGCGGGGGTCGCTCTTGAACCACCACCCCTTGTTGACATCTCCTTCTTTCATCATCATACACCCAATAAGCCATGTTGCACTCATCATAGGAGCCCCATATCCCATGATACATCCTTCATCAAACAACATAAATAATACAGTATGCGTGATTGCTGTTGGGTCACAAATAATGCTTCTTGAATGGAATGAATTGTATTACTACTGATGGTATAGTGTTTGATACTATTCGTCTAATAGGATCGATCAAAGTATGATAGTGTATAAGTTTCTGAACACTGTGGTGGGGGAAATGAAGGAACTGATTTTCTCTTGCCACCGACAACGCCACCAAAGAGTATCCGTTTTTTTCGTGGAGTTGATGATATTGTATCGTCAAGCATGGATGACAAATAAACGCCATCATGATAAGATTGTCGATAATGAGCCTTGTCTGATGATGTAAAGAGAGTGTATCTTTTAATACTTTGTTTAGAACGGTATTGATTGTACCCACCTCTCGGTTCATATTCCGGGATATAAGAGCGGCGTTTGGTGTACTTGCCAACTTTCCAAAGCTCGATTTGTGTCTTGACCTTGGCTATTACGGAAGGCATATTGCAGCAATAAAAGAAAGACAAGGGAAATAATCGAAAGAATAAAAAACAAAAGGATAGTCGATTAAGCAGCAGCAAACCGGAGAAAGGGGATCAAATGGGGAACTGAAATGCAAGGAGAGAAAAATACACAGCCTAAGCCAACCGTGCATTAGCGTAGTTAAGTGTTTCGGGGATGAAGTGATGATGATGATGACGATCGGAGCAGCTTTTAGAGTAACTTTTTTACATGGATCTTCTTTATTATACAAATGGTAACTCAAGAAACGAAACCTGTCGTTCCCAAATGATGTATTTTAGTGATGTGACTTTGATGAGCTAATCATTTTTTGTCTTCGTAAGCTTCCTAGTTCCTTGGCACATTCTTGTTGGACATGATCACTTTGCTTGGTGCTAAATGTGCCGACTTGATCAAATTGACGAGCATAAAAGACACATTGTTCGATGCGGTAATTCTTGTACAGCTTCACCTGCAGGATGCGCTGCATGACATCCAAAAAAGTTTCAGTACCAAATTGGGTATATGGTTACTATGGACACTATTACTCACCTCGTCCTTGGTTAACTTGTTTTCGGGTTCTTGGCCTGTGCGAACAATGTAGTCGTTGGGAAGCACCCAGAAATTAGCACCATTCAGATAAGTCGAATATAAACATGCTGATGGCTCGTCCATGAAACGTTCCTCACACCTAAGATTCTAATAGTTTAGTTTTCGTGTCACACACACATAAGATGGTACTTACCAGGGATGATCATCTCGTGTGGCAATATACACTGGACTATAATGGTAATCATAAGTGGGTAGCAAATAGGGTTCAGCTGCTTCACGCCAAAGAGTATAAGATGTAGGACCCTTGTTGAGATTCCAATGGTAGTCAAGAATGCCCATACGATCATCATCCACCCATTCTACCATTTCAGCCTTGGTGGTTGGCCAATGATATTCTTCTTCCATGCCAACTGCAATGGTGGCAATCTTTCGGCTACTTGTTTTTGGAAATGCAAAGGTGGGAACAATAAGCAAGTCACCAGCATCTAAGCGATCGAGATAGGTGGATGTTGCAGCTGTAAGATCGGTCATCCATAATGTGGTTACTGGGATATGTGCAACATAACGAGAACGAGCAAATAAGCGAGCCAAATTGCGTGCATCTTGTTGTCCTGTGCGTATCCTGCCATCATTTCCAGAAGTTGGGCGAGCAATTAAATGTAAATCCACATTACGTGCAAGTGCTGGATTAGTGTCATAGTGTCGTCGAATGCTAGACAAGTGTTGCAGCATGGTTCCTGAACCGAGATTGGTGCCATCTGTGGGGATTTGAAGGGCAGCAGAGATTGGACCTATAATAACATGTTATCAGCATCTTCATCCTTACTTGTAATAAAACTATATTACCATTCCATTGTTCAGCTAATCGAATTAAATATGGCCATTCATCCATTGTGAGTACAGTAGCAACTGTGAGAGATTGTGGATCAGGATCAACAATAGCACTGAACCAGTGGGGTCGTAAATGATCCATGCGTCCCATTGACTTTGAGAACATTTTTGATAATCGCAACGGATAAGATAATTCGTCAATGGGTGATGTTGATGCGTGTGACGAGGAGGAGATCAATGTCTGTGAGTTGACATTTTGCACTACAAACTTCATATTAACATTCCTGCATTTCCACCACATCTTCATTTCCACTTCTTACGCAATGCCGTTGTTTTCAGACCTGGTTTTGAAGAGGATACAGAATGTTGTTGTTGATTGTATTTGGATGTTAAAGATGGCAAATGCAAGGTGAAAACAATCATGCTGATAGCAAGATATCCCCATGCAAGTAATCGAGTAATCCGTAATCGAAATAGCCTTTTACATAGTTGACTGGCGTTATGAAGAGGATCAGCACCAACATGGGTGACTCTATTCCCAGAAGTAACAGGTCGAGCAACGCCTGCTGGTGGACATGCAGTTGATAACGATGGTGCACGATTGCGTGATCGAGCTGTTGAAGGATTATCGTCGAGCGGAATGGAATCAAGGGCAGCTGTCATTGGGAATGAAGGAACAAGACAACCAAAGAGATGATGGCAGATTGATGGCAGAATAGAGCGGGCGGAGGACAAGTACACAACAAGGAGAGAAGGAGTGAGTGATGATTTACGGTGGCACAATCACAGTGAGTACCATTAACAAAAGTAAATGTGCAACACGTGGGAATCAACTTTTGGAACCATCATCACCTTGTCTTTTGATAATGGAATAACAATGGATTTGCAATTCGAGGCGTGGTCATTGTTCAAGGCACAAATGATATGGATGACTGCATGACTTGATCTAAGCTATCAACTACTTGCTCTTGCATTTGCATCAAACAAATGGCTGTGCAACGATACACGTCGGAACAAGTCCTTGGCGTTAGGCGGAGTGATGCGATCGAGCCAACCCTGCTAGAAAGTGCATCCCGGATCTCCGTAAATGTTTCCATAGAAACAACATTATGTTATATTGTCAATATGACCTAGATGAACAATGAATGGGGCGTGTGAATGAAAAATCTTGATTGGTACCATCAACCTTGCTATTATTAGTTCGAGCTTCTTTTATGATCATAATGAACATCATATCCGTTGTTGAGTTAATCTACGTTTCTGGAAAGAGACCTTGTACGAATGACGCTATGAGCAGTTTATATGTTATGACGTTATGTTGAATACACATCGTGCAACACACAAAAACCCAACAACAGTAATCAGGATCGTCAACTCCTCTCATCATATGAAATCAAGTCGCATGAATATGTCGATACAAATCACGTGTGTGTGCAAGTGTATTGTTGCGTGCGGATATACCATTTCATTTTGGCTATGTTATGTGTTGCTGACGATGATGAGAGTGAGATAAGCATTATTTACCGTTCACAGGTTAACACAAACGCCATCACCGTCAAAAGCATACTTTATCAGGGATGGCGTCAAGGAATCATAAATACATCTTTATGAGATCCCCATCTTGTCGTCATGTGATATCTCCAAAGTACTAATATGATAGATAAAAGTAGACAAGGAGTGCATGGAAGATTATCTAGAACACTGTAATCACCTTCTGCAGGGCGGTGGTACTACATGTACTGGCGTCATAGCAAGGATATGTACCTAGTAGTTACGGTTGTACCAACAGCGTGGTGGGAATATCCTTTTGTGGCGTGAAGCTCATCATCATTGCATATATGCTTCAAACTTTTATGCGTTTGAGAAGATATGGGAACTAATAAGAAGATGCAGAAGCACCAGCAACATTTGGAACAAGGCTAAAAAGGAGACAATCGTGCTGGTCGCCGCATAAATTCAACGAATAATGATGCTGAAGCTAAGTAAAGTTTATTCGACTGTGTTCTATTGCAGGAGCTATGATGAATACCTGAGCGTGAATGAGAAGCATGCAAAGAGCTGTAAATAAGAATCGAAAATCGGACCGATGCAGATCTGTGACAAATAGCATGGTGGTGATTTTACCCGATATGGGCTATGTGATATTCGATACGAATGGTCAATTGCCACCAAAGTTAGGTGCATGAAACGATCACAACTTTAACGAGACGATTGCACAAGTACTACCGTCAACTTATATAAACCCTATCTTATTACCATCACAGTTCACCACGTTTTTCTTCTTTCTACCTGTTCTTTCACTCACAACAATCTCCTTCTCTCTTTATACCACTCGACATTCACTTTATATCCTTTTCCCTTATGCAAACATACATTGGACAAATTAAAACACCACAAGACGCATTGATTATCTTTGAAGCTTGTCGCCAAGGTTCACTCAAGCGAGTACACGAAAGGCTATCATCCAAGGAACGTAATGAAATTCGATCTGGGGATGTTTTCGTATGGGATGAATATGAAGCCAGTATGCGACGTTGGACTGATGGTCGCACTTGGTCCCCTAGTCGTGTCTCGGGAAGTTTTCTCACGTATCGGGAGCTCAGTACAAAACGAAGACCTCGACGACACAACTTGATGACCCCTGTTTACATGTATAAACCAAATGGCTTAATCAAGCAAAGCTTCTCCATATGCACTGCTACCAATCAGAAACTTCATCTAATTTCCTACATTACCAAAGATGATGTTAACGCTGGTAATTTGCCACTTCCATCCGCTGATCCCAATCTCAGGAAAATCGTCGTTCCTGCTGGTCTTTATCCTGAATTGAATCCTTCTCTTGATACAAATGCTAGCGGCAATTCATCGCCTGCACGCACAGCTTTACGTCATTCATCATCCATAACCGATCATCAGGCAACTCCATCATTGTCATCATCACCATCCGCATCATCGGATGATGATGATCAAACAATGTTATCCCCAATCAATTACCATTCACCACCATCACCATCTATGACTAGCACAAGCAACAACAACAACAATAACTCTATACCATCGCTATCCACTTTATGTGACTTGCCAAAGCCAAAGGATTCGTTCTTTTGCTCAATTCCCACCGTATCATCCGAAGATAAACGCCAGCTGCAGGCGCTGCATTGTCAACTGCGCTTATAGTAAATCCTTATGAATCACTCTACATACCACCACATCCCCTTGTTACTGACAACAAGTATTCCCCTTCACATATATTTGTCCATGATCTTGCTATCCCCTACCGTTCCTTTCCTTTTCATGAAATGCATGCACACACGCACACGCTTACATATACATTACATCCACACACACATATTCACACACAAAGCCAGCAATCCCATATCATTCTTTGTGCATAGTAACTTTATCATTCGTCAAGTACATATTTATATGAATGACCTTGTACGCAATCATTCATGGGTCGTTGTAATAATACAAAGTATGCAATCCACGCGACAGCAGATGGAAAGCTCCGACTTGATTTCAATAAAATAACAAGAAACCTTATTTTGGCACAGAGCATTGTAACGCATATTGATCCAACATAGTATGTTTCAATTCTAAACAAAGCATGTGCTGCTTTTTTTTAATTTCAAGATGAAAAAATATGGCTAAAACTGTACAATGGGTTGGGGAAAAGGATAAAATCGGAAATGGTGAATGATTCTTTTTGTGAGTTGCATGTATGTTAATATGGCGTGAGAGAAGAGAACATGATGGGATGCATGCGGGTGTATATGTGTGAAAAGGTAAAAGATGTTTACAACTGGGGACCAGCAGCAATGGTTTCAGGAGCAGCTTCATCCTGATAAGTCTTGAAGTTCTCAGCGAACATGGAAGCAACCTTGTGAAGGGAGTTAGTGTATTCTTCAGGAGTACCCATCCAGACCTTGCGAGGATCAAGCATTTCATCAGGAACATTGGTGACCTTGGTAGGAACCTTAAGGTTGAAGACATCATAATCGGCATATTCAGCATTGGCAAGTTCACCATTGTGGATAGCATCAAGGATAGCACGAGTGTACTTGAGAGGACAACGCTTGGCAACACCAGCCTTGCCACCAATCCAACCAGTGTTGATAAGCCAAGCATCAGCCTTGTGTTGGGACATCTTTTCAGCAAGCATGGAAGCATAACGTTGAGGATGAAGCACCAAGAAAGGAGCACCAAAGCATGCAGAGAAAGTAGCTTGGGGTTCAACAATACCATCTTCAGTACCAGGGACCTTGGTGGTATAACCAGAGATAAAGTGATACATGGCTTGAGCAGCAGACAACTTGGAAACAGGTGGCAAGACACCAAATGCATCACAAGTCAACAAGATAATGTTCTTGGGATGACCACCCATGCAAGGAATCTTGGCGTTGGGAATGTGGTAGATGGGGTAAGAAGCACGAGTGTTTTCGGTAAGGAAGCTATCCTCATAGTCGACAACACGTGATTCCTCATCCAAGATAACGTTTTCAAGAATAGAACCAAACTTGATGGCATTGAAAATATCAGGTTCCTTTTCGCCAGAAAGATCAATGCACTTGGCATAGCAACCACCTTCAATGTTGAACACACCAGAGTCACTCCAGCAGTGTTCATCATCACCAATCAATTGACGCTTGGGATCAGCACTGAGAGTAGTCTTGCCAGTACCAGACAAACCAAAGAACAAGGAAACATCACCATCAGGACCTTCATTGGCAGAAGAGTGCAAAGAAAGGACACCAGCCTTAGGCATCAAGTAATGCATAACAGTGAAGATCTGTGCAACATAAAATAATCAGTTTCCATTCGTATATCCAATATTCCAATCCATTTATACTTACACCCTTCTTCATTTCACCAGCATATTCAGTACCAAGGATGACCATTTCGTTGCGCTTGAAGTTGACAGAAACAGAAGTGGTAGAAGTCATACCAGTGGTGTAACGGTTGGCAGGGAATTCACCAGCATTGAAGATAGTGAAATCAGGAGTGCCATAGTTCTCAAGTTCCTCATCAGTAGGACGAATCAACATGTTGCGCATAAACAAGATGTGGTAGGCACGAGAAGCAACAACACGGACCTTGATACGGTACTTGGGATCCCAACCAGCATAACCATCAAAGACATAAAGACGAGGACGAGTGTTGAGATAGTCAATGGCACGCTCACGGTTAATCAAAAAGACCTTCTCATCAAGAGGAGTGTTGACAGGACCCCACCAGATATCCTTATCAGAAGTTTCTTCACGAACAATACGCTTGTCCTTAGGAGAGCGACCAGTCTTCTTGCCAGAGTAGGCACAAAGAGCACCAGCAGAGGAGATCACAGTACCTTGCTCATAGGTAAGAGCTTCTTCGTAAAGAACAGCAACAGAAGCATTGCGCTTGATAGTGACCTATTTGATCAATGCAACATATAAGTTTATCATACTCATGTAGCAACATCACTTTTACTGCATACCTTATCATAGTCAATACCAGCAACTTCATGCAATTCTTCTTCAACCTTGGTGTGAGAAGCAGAGCTAGAGGGGCGAGGAGATCCGGGTCTGGAAACCATGTTTAATATGTTCAAAATAAAAAGAAAGAGTCTTCAATGATTTTCGAGTGGTAGATGATGGGTCTTATATATAGAAGGATTCCAGCATTCCTTCTTCACGAGCCTCGGAAGGAGCTGGGATTAAAACTTCCCCGCAAAAACAAGCAGTGATGGCATAGTCCGTTGTTCTCGGGGCATGTCGGGCACATTGGATTTCCGCACGATCCCTCCTTTCATGTGAAGCATCACTTTTCGTCTCAACGCAACTTGACCTTGTTACCATATGTGTGATAGCAGTACTCTATACCTGACATCATCCATCTACCTTTTCATCGGAGCCATATCGTTTCATACAGCTGTCTTTATGTATAGTGCAGCATATTCATCTACAATCGCCGATGTTGGATACACGTACACACTTTACATCCGCCTCTGGTAAGGCTAGGCTCGTTTCCGCGGAACATCCCCGATGGTGAGCATGAACAACATGTGCTTAACTAAAAAGTCAGCTCTCAACTTTCGATCACCACATGTTTTGATCTGAGCATTTGTATCGAAAAAAGGAACAAGTATACTTTATGCATGGGTTTATGACTTTAATTCATTATATTCGATAATGATACCACTATCTATATTCATAAAGTTTCATTGTAATCAACATTTGATTGTCTGGTTATACCGCGGATGAGTATATGCGACAAGTGACACACTCCATAATGAAATGCAATATTTGGCAGCAATGGTACATGATGATGCAAGGAGAGTATGTATGTGTGTTGGGTAATTTTAGCTTGAGGAGTAAATATAGCTTACGCACTCAACAATTTTCGCATCCGAGGGCCCTGAAAGCCGAAAAACAGGGATCTTCCGCGGTAACCCACATTCCCCAAGTGGCAATGAATAAACTTGTTACTCTCACCATGACCATATATATATTCTCTCATCCGTTACTAGCATACACATAAAAATATATATACGCCATCATTATAAATCAAGCTTTTCGCCAGTATCTGTAGAGTGACATTTTGATTTTCTTAGGAATGATCGCTGTTTCAGTGATGGATCCAAATAACGTCATTGCAAAACCAAAATGCGTCCGCTTACAAATGGCTCGTTCCGGATATTCCCCCTATTGGCCGACTTTATTGTTTGATTGCCATCACATGTCATTTCCAACATGCCGCCATCTCCCTCTTGTACCCAGATCTGACAAGTTTAACTGTGGGATATCGTAGTGTGGATCATGTATTTGACTTGGAACTAATAATATAATTCTTTTCTTCTATTTCTTTTCTCCTTGAATAGTAATGACGCAGCGACGAGATCCGCCATGGTTTCTATGTTCGCACAAGTAAATGCTATTTGGATACTCTTCATTAGTACTGCATATACACACACACACACACACACCATATGCATCCCAATCATCCACTTACCCTTGCCAAGTACCAGTGTTGAGTGATCCATTTGTGATTGGGATATTGAGTGAAACACCAACGATACCGCTCTTCAAGTGTCCAGGCTACAGATAACATGAGCGATAGAATGAGATCGAGTGCGTTTTCTTTATCATGCATCATCA
This sequence comes from Lichtheimia hyalospora FSU 10163, assembly GCA_025094155.1. NCBI lineage: Eukaryota > Fungi > Mucoromycota > Mucoromycetes > Mucorales > Lichtheimiaceae > Lichtheimia > Lichtheimia hyalospora. Next base: position 33,185 of record PTRB01000008.1, read on the forward strand.
TACCATATCATCAGAGCCTTCGTAATCGTGTTCATAAGGCCAGTTTTCTGGAACAATCCTGTTCAACCCCATGGACATATCGGCTTGCACTGTGGGATCCGCATTCTCATTAAGCATAAGACTGGCTGATGTATGTTGCACTATGGAAACGCGTCAGTTTTGCATAAAAAAAAAAGATTGTGAGAGAGGATACTTACAAAACACATTGGCCATGCCTACTTTGAATTGCTTAATCTCGGGAACTTGGCTCACAATTTCGTCATGGACAAGATGGCAACCTGAATGGGACAATGAGTTTCAATGCAAAAGAGTTCATCTCGTTACTTAAACAACTCACCTCTTGCACGAGGGGAAAGACGCACTTGCTTTTGAAACCAGGACATGACACGTACGCAAATGAGAAAATAAAAGACAAGATAAAGATCTGAACGTGGGTTTTTTTCCTTCACTTTCGGTTGCACGTGCGGGCATGAATAACGTTGTAAACAAATCCCTTTCCTTCCCCTCCCAGCTTCTGATGCATTGTTGTCAGCATTATGCATTAACACACATGATCCTAGTGATTGTGTCACTCTTCCATATATTATCTCTTGTCGATCTTTTCTGTATATTACAATTGTTGACAGCACTGAGTTATCCGTCAATATAATTGCCACTTTGTGCATTTCATTTCATTTCCTTCCCTTTGTATTATTCATCATAGATGATGTGTCACCCTCGATCATATAAGATCTAGTGATTAGCCGCTTTCCCACTGCGCAAAGTTTTTCCTGTTGACTTATAAACCACTCAATCCTTCTCGTGACACAACAATCCGAAATTAGTGATCAACCGCTGACGTGCATACATTCAATCTGCAACCAATAACATTGCATTCTACATCCCAAACAGCGTGCCCTGATCATAACCATGAGTGATATCGATATAAATTAGTACTTAATGCATTCGTTCACACCTTGTTGATTACATTAAATGATGGATTAAAAGAATGGGCGAGAAAGACGATCTTTGTGCTACCTGATTCCGATCAAACTACCCTTGTCGGTGGCAGCCGAGATGCACGTGTGTCATACCCAAAGAAGCTGTGTTAGTGGTATAGTGTGCCAAGTTTAAAGATGTATCGCTACTGCGAATGGTAAATATGTACAAAATCGGACCCACTTTTCTGGAAAGATGCGTTTAACATAGATCCAAGGTTTAACCATTATCCCATTTTCCCCAATATAGGTAGTAAAAGATTAACCTCGATTTTGTCCCTTTTCCTTGATTCCTTCCATTTCTCCATTTCTGTGCTTTCATTTGATTCTTTCTCTCTCTCTCTTTCAATTTTACAAACCTGCTGTCAACAACACCATGTCTTTGCATTACTCTGCAACAAGCAGTAGCATGAGCAACAACAATACAGCTGACAGTTGCTCCTATCGATTCATCTCTAGTTCCCTTAAAGATCTCCCAGAGAACAGGTTTGTCATATCCAATATTCAGCAAACAACATATGTTTATATGTCGCTCTTGACAGGGAATACAATCTTATCGTGAAACAACAACCACGGCAATCCAAGGCATGCATCACCAACGATCATGGTATGCGGATTTATAGACACACCACACTACAGCTTGAAGAGGAATCTCACATGTGTTTGCACGTACTTGCAAGATTATCGGCATGTAATTGACCCAGTTCCCATTCTCCAGCTCGAATGGCTAAATTGTTCTTCAACCCAAACAAAGTAAAAATGTGCATTCAGATCATTCTCAGGACACTTGACATTTTTAACCTTTATGCTTTCTTGATAGACAGTACCTGCAAAGCCCTTTTTATTTCGTTGCAGTGAACATTGTTGCAGCCAGTGACACCATGCAATTGCTGCCTGTTGACCAGTATCTTGTTGGAACAACAGTTTCCTCTCTTTATCGTCTCAAGGACATGGATGATACGGATGCCGGTTTTTTCATCTTTACCGATTTGGCTGTCAAACAACGAGGAGAGTATAGATTGCATTTTAGTCTCTTTGAAATTGATGGGTAAGGAAAAGAGTATATTCGACAGGGGGGAGAGATCTATGGCTGATACACATGTGGACCCAAAATAGTGATAATATCCAAAACCGACAAAGCATGCTCTCCGATATATTCACAGCATATGAACCAAAACGATTTCCAGGTCCTTTAGAACCTACCGCTTTATCTCGCTGTCTTTATAACCAAGGCATCAAGATGCGTATCCGAAAAGAATATCGGCGTCAAACGTATGTGTTGGATATTGTATGTTGCTTACTTGACGAAATATACTAATTCTTGGACCATAGTGTGGATGCAAGAACGACAACTCCAAAGAAACGCAATTTTCAAATCATCAATTGCCAACAACAGCGTAAATCACCATTCACGTCGACGACGAACAAGTTCAATACGTTGCATAAACGATCCAAGCATGAACGGAATTTTCTTCCAACCTATGCAACGCATGATGATGCATATTTTGGCAAATGGCAGACAACCTTGTCTAAAAAGCAGCAGCAACAACAACAACAGCATAGCACCACAGATATCCCATCCCCTCCTACATCCATTGTTGGAACAACACCACCTCCTGACAATATCCTTTCCACGAGCCATGATGCATCATTCCCTTTGATGTTGCACCCTTCTCGTTGTTGGGGAAGTAAATTGCCACCACTAAAAGCAATCATGGATGATCATATTGGCTTATTGATCCATGACAGGACTTTGCCACCCCCACTTATACCCTTTGTTCATCAACGTAATAGTCTCTCTAGTCACCCGTCACTGTAAATATTGTATGTTTAAGATGATAAATAACATGTTCTATTTTCTTCGATAGTACAACGAATCAAATCAGTGTGGTGTTTGCTCTAAAATTACTACTCCACCTATACTATCCAATTCTTGTGAAAGGAAGATAGTGTTCATCAATGCTGATTTTGTAATTGAATATGGATCTTTGTATGATGAGATGTTGCAAAGTGAAGAAACTGGAAACGCATTTCTTCCCCTAAGAAACAATGAATGATGAGTTCCAGCACATCCTCATTCATATAGGAAAACAAAGCACAAACCATTCAAACTGTATCACAAACAGTTGAAAGAGACGCTGGATAATGATGAAGGACTCTAACTCGTACAAAGTTTTGCAATTCAAGTTCTGCTCCCATAGTTCACGTTGGCTGGTGTGTTTATGCAAGGATCAAGGGGTGCGATCATCGTCGAAAAAGTCGAGTATTGCCTTGTCATCAAGCTTCAAAGATATAATAATCCGCCAGCTTTTGCCACATCAGTTCTTCAAGTACTTGTGACAAGGATGATATTGCTTGGTTAGCTTGAATCCGAAAATGGTAGTGGATCGCCTATTGTATTGACGATCTGTTCGCCATCTTCCAAATCAGAAGGTCTCATTGTCAAGCCGTTTACACAATTGAATCGCTTTTCGGTTTCTTCTCGCTTTCTCTTTCTTTGGTTGATGATTGTGCGATCCGCTAGAAGCTCTTGAAAGTAGATTCGTAACTGGCATTCTGTTGAACAAGATCTTGGACAAGCAGCGCACTGAAAAATATGGTCTCCTGGATTTCTGCCATGTTAATGCACCATGTCAATTCCAGCCTCAGATAGTGCATCATGTTGTCAAGAAATGTGTTATGATAGATATGATTATATGATCCGTTAGACATGTATTATTGTAGCATAATACATGTGTTTATTTACTCAATACAAGAATCAAATATCATAATGACAACGAAGTAGATTAACAATGAAAACTCAAATGATAACAACAATCAGTACAATGATGCATCAGCGATTGCTAGGTAGAAGCTCTCCTACTAGTATCTTCTATACCATTCATAGAATCATTTGTATTTGGGCACCTATATATAATGAATGTCCATAGCAATAAACATAATCACTATACATATCAATATTAAAAGTGTAATCGTTGGCCACTGATCTAATCAGCCATACGATAACAACAATAAACAGTGTGTTCATCAAGTCACGTGACTCTTTCAAGGTCACGAAAAAAAGGTACACAATGGACCATCGTTTCAAAGCAGCAAGGAGCCACCGTGGATCGAACACGGGACCAGAAGATCTGCAATCTTCCACTCTGCCACTGAGTTATAACTCCTTTTTTACGCGAAAATGGAATTTTTCATTACTATGATATACACCAAAATTTCCGTCCTGGCAACGGATAAAAGATTATCCATCCAATCAAACAGCTCCATTGGTTGTTAATCAAATTCCGATCGCTGGGTTTTGAAGGCACGTGTTCTGGCCTTGACAACCAGTCAGTTCTCTTGGAAACACCATGTCAATTTACAATGAAGAGTATATGAAAGCGGCATTACAAGTAGCCCAAGAGGCATACGATAATCTTGAAGTTCCAGTTGGATGCGTGTTTGTCAAGGAAAACCAAACAATTATTGCACAAGGTCGCAATCGGCCTAATGAGACGTTCAATGTAGGCTATGGTATATAACTTGATCCATTGATCTGCTCGATAACACGTTTTCTCTTTTTGATAGGCTACTCGACATGCAGAGATTGAAGCAATTGACGATATATTAAAAGAACATGATGTGTCTGTGTTCCAGAATACTGATTTATATGTCACAGTGGAGCCATGTGTCATGTGTGCCTCGGCTTTGCGTCAAATTGGTATCCGCCATGTCTATTTCGGCTGTGGCAACGACAAGTTTGGTGGCAATGGATCCGTGTTTGATATTCACAATGAGTATGTAATGTGGATTGACTCGATTGAAATGGTTATATTTATCCTATTTATCTTTATAGTGCACGCTTAGAAACACCAACATCAAAACCATATCCATCAGAAGGCGGTTTCTTTCGTGAGGAAGCAATTATCTTACTACGCAAATTCTATGTGAGAGAAAATGACCATGGTACGATCATGCAAATATATTACAGCTGTCAGATAAACTTATATTTGGATCCATAGCTCCCATACCAAAGAAAAAAGCTACACGCGTGCTCAAGACAGAAATCGATTGACATCAATGATCGATAACTTATACCCTTATCCCACCATCACATCCATTAGCATGCATACAATAAATCCCATTATAAATGTATTATATTGAATTAGAAGGGAATTCATAAATTACAGTGTGTTGTGCCGTGTTAACAATATCTAATGGCGTTGGCATCCTTTCAAACATCCAGTTTCTCTGCTCTGCAGATAGTTCTTGTCGCGTAATGTCATCCATATTTGTATCAGGTCCACGTAGCTGAGCCTGTTCATTGATCTTGATCTTGATCTGGGTATATTGTTCGCTATGCTTGGATCCATTATAGATATACAAATCAAGGATTTGCCGACACACATCTAGTGCATAACATGTCAGTGACAAGATCATTCTTGATCGCGATTCCCACTTCTATCATAATATACCTTCAATATCTTCCATCCGAGAGCAAAAGAATTGATCCCAAGGTTGGTCATTCGATAATTCCTGAAACGACATATCCTCTTGCTTGAGTATCATAGATGCTAAATGAACACAGCCTGCTGCGATTGTATGAGCTGGATACTCCATGCACATTTGCGTTCGATAGCTGATCAACAAAACATTATCAATAACCATGCTTTCCTCTTTTTTTGAATCCCAATCTTTACCTATCGACAGCTAAAGTGTATGCTTTTCGTGCTAATGACTCGCCATCCAATTCCTTATGTTGCTGGATATACTTGACAAATTTGACCACATATTCGTAGGGGTGCCGTTGTTGAAAATCAAAGCACAGTGTCTCAAGCAAGAGCTTCTCGTACCCTATGATCTTTCGTCGTCGCTCATCGGATATCTGCTCTGGATCAAGTTCTTTGTTCCCTGGGTGCCGTACACTGTGTGCTGCCACAAAGATATCCTTGAGCGTCTTGACAGTTTCTTCTACCTTGGACGCGACAAATATGCAAGTGATGCTTATGTCCTATCATCCAACCTGGTTAGTGCATTGCATCCAATGCTTTTCATGATGCTTACTTGTGGCACATAATCTCGGATAGCGTAATACAAATAGAATCGGTGGTAAAGCGCTTGTGCCGTGCTAATAGTGTTTTGAGGACTAGAATGAAACCAAATATCTCTTAGAACTCTTTCAATCATAAGACAACAAAGGGTGAATACTCACAAGCCAATTTTGTTGCATACTTGTTGAATAAACTTGCAGCTAGAGTTCCTTGTCGCTAATTCTTTGGAAGACGAAAAGCTACCCGATCCTTTGAGTGAAGCCAATGTGCCCAGCTGTCGTTTAGTGAAATAAGGCCGAAACCGACGGCGAAATGAGTAGCCAGCAATCAACTTGGAAGGTGTCAATGGAGCAGATGTTAATGGAGACGAACCACTGAATGACATGGTAGTAGAGAAAGAAAAGTCGACCTTTATCCCTGCACTCATACGGCGATTTCCTTTGCCGCTGTCACCACACTCATGCCGCATCGGCACACCAAAACTACATTTAGCAAGATGCACGTGAGAACGCTTCAAATAAAGATACAATGTCCCATTCACCATATGTGTTTTGTTATGTTGAAGATGATAAAGTCCCTGCTACTGCTTCCCACATCAAACACACAAAGAATTTGGATATACGACTTTGTTTTATTTTAACCTTCCTCTGATTTCATCAATGGCTTTTCGTATCTGATCATAAGCAATGTGTTGCTACAACGTGAATGTGTTAATGAACCTGTCAGAACCTTGCTATAATAAATTATGCTTACATTAGATTTGAGATGGGGCTCTTGATGGTTCACCAGATAGAAATGACCACATATATTGCAAACATCCAATGCAGAATTATCAGTTGCAGCTACTGCCATAGTTTTGGATACTTCAGCCTATTCATTCAATCAATATCCACTCACTCCTGACACAGCTCTTATCAATCCATTCTTACCTCGGCTTGCTTCTTTAATTTGATCCTTTCATGAACTTTTTCCATATGGCTTTCTGCTCCAACCATATCTCCTTTTCCAACTAAGATGCATTGAACAAATGAATACCCAGTAGCAAGTGATTAGCAAATAATGACTTACTGAAACTATCGCGTTCATCTAATAAGCGTACAATTTCTCTGTGCAGGCTCAACATTTGTTTCCTCTATACACTCCCAATGAATTCATAGAATACAATCACATCATTCCACTTACTGCATCCTTTGTTTTCTCATCCTTTACAAACATTTCTTGAGCACGAAACCGCCATCCCTTTGCAAGATTATCCCGGTTCTTGATGAATTGCTCGAGACTTTCCAAATGCTCTTTGTCGCGTGCTTTGCTGCGATCTTGTTGTATATCTAGTTGGTATGCTGTTTGTAAATCTAAATCATGCATTTGGTTGCACGACTGGGCCAGAGAAATGTGTCAACAGAGCTCAAATGACATTTTCTTATAACTCACGTAGCCCCTAAGGAACCCAATATCAGTAACAAGCAAACAGCAGCATGTACCTAGTTTGTTTACCGCACAAACTCTTGAGGACAAAGCCCACACAAGTAGTCCACACACACTACGGGATCAGTGTACGATCGCTTCTTATCTTTCATGTCATTGGTTAGTGGGTAGTTATAGAAACCCTTCTTGGTCTCATTACCATTGACTCGCGATTGTTGTAAACTCATTACGAAGATAGTTGGGAAGTGTGTAAAGAGAACAAGAAACGTGACTCAGCACTCACACGAATATATGTATTGATCTGTATTACAGCAGATGCCATTGTGCATATGTATGCACTCTTCAGCGTTGCACGTGGCTTATTCCATGCGGATATCACCCATCACCTTGATTCGAGAGGAATTGCTTAAAGACTTATCGACCCATGACTCCACAAAAGAAGTAAAATATTCACCCGAGTCATCCGGATAACATGTATCCGTTATCGATCCGTATCGGTACCGCATAATGACAAGAATACCAGCATAGTAGTAGAGTATTGCCGACAACATTTGTTATTTTGCTTTCTTCCCTATATCCGTTTGGCTTTGTAATAAACAAATCTGTTTCATGTACCGATACGCTTGGTGCGGAAGATACGCACAGTGGGAATATTGATGTGTTAATACGAGAAAAATGATTATGCGTTCCTTGTACCTTGTTCTTTTTCTTTTCTCTCTCTCTCTCTCTCTCCCTCTCTCTTCTTAAACACACCCCAGTAACACCACTGTCAACGAGTATCTTGTTTCTTCTTCTTTCCTTTATCCCATTTCCTCATGCAACAAGAATATATCCCCAAAAGACAATCATCTGCTATTCTTGACGCTTACAATGGATCACTCGAGCAAGCATATCTTTTACTGGATGCTATTCAAATGAATCGCGGCGAACGATTAGGTTCACGATGCCTAGGTGAGCCATTATAGTCACTAAGATCACGGGGATTTGCTTATCATTGTCACCCAGCCTATCTCGCGAAACGTGTAACCGACTTGTGGGATGCTGAACCCAAACAAGAACCATTGCATCAAGTAATGAATAGTTTACTGGATGCCACTCCACCACCACCTAGAAGTGACTTACCCTTTCAAGAACGACTGCAGCACTTTTGTCGTGATACCAATCCTACATCAACAGTATGTCCCACTCTCACACTACTGATGGCTATCAGTTATCTTGAACGATTAAAAGAGGCAAGTGGTTGACGAGTAATGATATCATCCATGCTTACAGCTATGGATTTTACCTATAGAAGCATACCAGTATCCGTGGTACCAATGGATGTGCATCACGGCTTGTCGTGGCAGCATATGGTGTAGCAACAAAGTACATGCGAGCTAATCTTCGACTTGTAACCCTTTACACTACTACTGCTGACAACAATGATCCACCCACTCCATCCTTATCGGATAACAATGACAAGGATGCTGACAACAACAATCACCAACGAACTTTACGCATGGAAAGTGAACTTTTGCACTTGCTCAATTATAATCTTACCATCCAAGAGCCATCGCATTTAATATGGTGGTCAAAAACATTTGAAGTGATTCCTGAAGAATATGCTGGCATATGATACACTATATTTACATTCTTTTATATAATATAATGGTGTTACAGTGAAATGATGTTGACACACAAAGAGGTACAAGCGGTTTACAAATTGAAGCGTTCTTTGTATTCTATAAAAGTGGGAGAGTACGGGCTTGAACAAGAGATTGCTGATGGCGACCGTGGTGGTGGTGGAGGAGCAAGAAATCCTGATGGAGGATATTGCTTGTGTTGGCGATATGTAAAGATGGTGGGTGATTCGTGTTTGTTACAGGGTGTGAGAAGAACAGGTGGTGATGGTTGAGCCAATGTGATGGTAGTGGGTGATGATAGGATACTGGGTGACGATGGAGCTGCTGCATAATCTCCAGGTCGTACAAAATCCCATAATGCAGGCATGTCATCCAGTGGGTGAACCATAATAGGTGATAAAAGTACACCACGACGTCGTGTCAATGATGCTTGTCGCTTGCTGATGGTATCCAATGTGGAAATGGATTGGGTGTAGATAGGACTACTGCTAGGTGATGGCAACAATCGCGATCGTATCGCTTCAACCCAACTAGCCATTTCTTCAGCAGATTCACATGCTAGTGTCAGTGGTCGGTTGCCTTGCTTGATAATTGGTTCAAGACGAAAACAGTAAGGTCGGCTACTGCTACTTGTGAGCGTGACCACTTGACACATTTCTTCTAAATTGATAATGTATGTTGGTGCTTCTATATGCTATAGTGATGTAAGTTATGATACAGATGAATGGATAGATTCTTTGTACCATACCTCGTTTCTATAACACCGCAGTTCTGTATCAAGCAATACAAAGAACCGTCGATGCCATCGAATCTTGGTGCTACCAATTCCTCGGCAGGGTAACATCATCTTTGTCATCCAGCCAGCTCGTGGGCGACGTAGTGATGATGATCTAGGAGGAGGCATTACGATCAAAGACATGACTTCGTGGCGTGTGGATCAATTCAGAAGAAAAAAAATAACAGATATTAAAAAAGGAGTGTGCGTATCGTTTGTTAGTTTTTATAGCATACCAATGTTTTTCTCTCTTGTCTCATTATTCTGGGTGTACCAGAATAGTAAAGAAGCCACGCGTAATTCCCCTGCTTTGACAAATGCCCTTCATTTTCAGGAGGTGTTAGCAGCCGTGGTCAACACACTTTGGTAGAAGAAAAACGGGAAAGAGCAGTGTCTGGCCAGATAGGGGTATGGCGATCAGTAAAGCGTTTTGCGATTACGTACATACATTAGCTATCATACTCTGACAACAACAACAACAACATCATCATCATCAAAATTGATTGTTACGATCATATGTATTGGCATGCCATGTGTTGAAAAACACAATGAAATTTCAAAGTAGCACAATGCGGAACTTTTATTAACGTGCATACATGAAAGTGATTAGGCAAGATGTCGTTAAAAGATTTATCGGATGATCTGATCCATCAAGTGTGATCATCCACGTCAATGATAGCTTAGCAGCTGATGGTATGAACGATCATGACCCATGCAAGGGGTGTGTGGACTTTTTATCAACGCCACCAGAAATTCTGGATGCATGTATCACCATAGCAACATAAAGGATATTCATTTGTATAGAAGTGATCGATCAGCCAATTAAACATGATCATTGTTTCAAATGGATTGAATTGAAAGTTGGGGGAGAAGAGAGAGAGAATGCGGGTAATAACGATATGAGATAATGATTAAAGCAATGTCTATAATTACATGATAATATATGCGGATGGAGTTTGTTCTTTTTTTCACTCGCACTTTTCTTCAGGAATATAAATGGCTTGTGGTGGTCGAATGATGAATCGCCATAGAGGAAAAATGACGAGAACGATTGCAGCAACAATCGACCATCCAATCTTGACTGCCATAGGTGCAGGTACAGGGAATTCGTTCTCGGCAAACTTGAGGCAAATGATGGATTCGGTCATGACATTGCAGATCATGAGCCATGCGTGCGCTCCAAGTCGTTTGGTACCATTATCATTTGGACTGAATGTCGTGGTAATACATCATGTTAGCATAAGAACATCTCCCGCACTATGCCGACTTACCCATCCATGAGATATTGGTAAACATCACGTGCAGCCGGTAATGAAAACAGGAACATGAGAGTAAGACGATAGGTATTCAAAGGATGTTCTGGTGGTACCCATAATAAATACTTGAGATAGAAGCAGTTGAGCTCGCATTGAAGGGCCTAGGAAAAGATACCTGGGATCAATAACTTTGAAGCATATACACGATATAACTTTGATCCACTTACCACAATCATTAAACCGATCACACCGAAATAATTCTTTGGGCTGCTTGTTGACTTCCACTCGAACCGTGTCCAATCATGAGGTGTGAATTGTTGTACGGCACGTTTGGCTTTACCCTTTAGTCCTTTGATCTGGCGGAAACCCACCCACGAATATTCCTATATAAAATCGTCAATGATCGTGTGATCCATTATTCACTCTAATACCCACCTTCATTTCAAAGTAACGACAGGTCTTCATGCCGAGATAAATTCCACCCCAGTTACACACAAGCACATCAAGGATCCACTAGAAACAGGGTCACATGTCAGCTGATCATCCATAAATACAAATAAAGCTCTCCAGATCCATGACATACGTGATCCCACCAGCACTCTGCAAAGTTGTTCAGCTGATGTTGTAACGAGTATTCGCAAAACTCAAAGGTCACCGACACGATCCAGCAGAGCCAATAGTCTCGTAGAATGATCGCCTTGCCGTACCAACCGACAACATGTGCAAGAACAAAGATATCCATTTGATTCTAATATGGCCACTAGATCAGACCCATGAATCTTGCCACTCTTTATCATCATCCTCCTTACCTTTAAAGTATCCATTGTCAAATCACAACTTTCAGCATAAGATCGTTCAGGTAACTGTTGACCCAGATTGCTATCAAAGTAGACCATGAACCGACGTGCTTCATCCTTATTCTATAATAGATCCCATGAGTATTTGAATAAGGAGAAAGAACTCAATGATGTCACTTGCCAGAAACAATAGGAATACGAGTAGCAGTTGATATAGCACACTAAGACTGAGCACTGCTCTCCAGAATGGTATACTGGGTCGAATAAAGGGACCATCACGGAACTGCAGCATGCCAATAAAGACAAAACAGCCCATAGCAGCGGAAATACCGAGCTTGACGCTTGTCTCTGTGCCTTCATAGTTGGTTCGAACAGCTGCATAGAACAACCACGCCAGCAATAAAGCCAATGCTGTTAGCGTATGTGGGTGAACTAGAAATGCACTGTTAATGCGTCTATTGCTAATGGCTCATTCTGGCATGGCACTTACAAACTGTTTCATTGTCGGTGGAGGAATTCTCTTTTGTCTTGACTTGACCATTGGAGCGAATCAGACCCACAGCAGCAATGTCCTTCTCCACAGTGGTTGAAGCCATGGTCCACAAGTAAAAATAGACAATGAGTTTATGTAAAGTGATAAATAAAGTGGATAGAGATAAAAGGGGATGCCTCTCGGTGCTTTCTCAAAAGTAAAATGGTCGTGACTGTGGAGATGAATTGACAGATCGGCAAGGGAGTTATGTTTTATATGCATTACACATGGTGCTTAAGGTACCCGGATCCATGTATCCCTATGTTTAAAGTGTTTGGGAACCTGCAAATAACACAAGAGTGCATGACATGTCTTGGGATCAATCTTGTTTTTGTCACAGGAAAAGAGAGAGACAATCATCCATCGGATTCGTTGCATTTTGCCGATGTATGTGTAACACTGCTTCTGATTTGGTTTGCTGGTGCTACGGGAATATGATACAAGTACTTGGATCTGCAATGGCTTTTATATTAATACCAAAGATACGTTGCTATGCAATAAAGTCGTGGATATGCTCATGTGACTTGGCTCCTCATTTATTAAACTCGATCAACATATGACCATTACTCTCCCATTATAATTATGCATCCTTAGCATTATCGCATAGACCATTGTTTGGCATTGATGGGCATATATATGGTTCATGCAAAAGGAATCAAGAGCATTTGGATCATAGTGGCTAGGAGCAACCTTGCAAGAATAAAATGCATTGAAAACGTAGCCATCACGTGTTTATGCTAAAGGTCTCAGCCTGAAGTACACTCCGAAATCAACTTGGAAACTCGTGGAAACAAGCTACTCCATGTTGCATGCTTTGAAACAGAAGACCATGACCACATTTCAAGTGTGAATAAATCGTTTTAATATATGGATGATTAAGACGAGATGATAATAGGAGATATCCATAATGTGTTCTGGTGTTGGGGTGATGGTAGTGCAGTGGGAATAAATGTCCGGGTGTGCGTGTCTATGACAATGAGACTCCACAACGCGCTCTCGCGCACTTGCTTTCTTTCACTTTCTTATATATATTATAACCATGCCTCTTCACCCTACCGTTCTCTGGGCTCAACGAAAAGACCTTTTATATTTGACCGTTCAACTTATTGATATCAACGTAAGTAGCTAAAGGAATGGGGCTGCTTATATTATGCTCTCATCATTTCCCGCGCTGTTTTTACGTTGCCATTCGCCATGACTCACTTGTATTTCATCAGAAACCCGAAATTGACGTCAAGAGCGACCGTTTCCATTTCAAAGGAAAGGGTGAAGAAGAACAAAAGGAATATGAAGCTGATATTGAGTTCTATGCTCCTGTGGACGTAGAGGTAAATGTTGCATAGTGTTCTACGTGTGCATATAACTCATACGCGCTTTCCTAGAAATCCAAACGACATTTGACAGCTCGCAACCTTACCATGATCATTTACAAGAAGGAAGAAGGTTATTGGCCACGCCTTCAAAAGGGTGGCAAGCTCAACTATGTCAAGGTCGATTTTTCAAGATGGAAGGATGAAGATGAAGAAGATGAACAGGAAAGTGCTGATCCTATGGGTGGAATGGATTTCCAGAGCCTGATGGCTCAAGCTGGTGGCAATATGCCCACTATGGATGACATGGTATGTACATGTTGATGATGATCAATGTAAAATAGCTAACATTCATTCATTATAGCCCGAAGACTCGAGCAGTGATGAAGAGGATGCCAAGGAAGGTGGCAAACAGGAAAAGAAAGGTAAGATGGGTATAACAAGGTGAATGATCTCTTTTGCTAATATTCTTTACTAGAGTAAACTTTATACAAGGATAATAAACCAGCAACAATGCTAAATAAAGAGGAGTTATTTGCTCTATTGTCTATTGTGATTCATCAGTTTGGTTCTGGCATATTATAGCTTGGATGTAATCTCGTCTTTGCAATCAATAGTTGCATGTGATTTATCAAGTACTGGTGACCAAAGTAAGCGTTTCCACATCAATCAAGCAAATTCATTTGTACTAGTGAGCCTGTGAGAATTCCCGCTGACCAAGTTTAATGCGCAGGATTCCGCTGACAAACATATTTATTAACGTGTTGGACCGAACTCGATATCTTTCTCTTTCTCGATAATGGATCCCAACGACCCTACTACTTTCAACCATCAATACGCCAACATTAACGGCATTCGCTTGCATTACATTGACGCCAATCCTTCATCTCGCCATGTTCTGCTCTTCATTCACGGTTGGCCTGATCTGTAAGTATTGAACCATGACCTATTATTCCCTTTTATTGATAGTATTACTCTATAGCTGGCTTGGTAACTACAAGACAATGGACTGAAGTATAGATAAGGATGATTGACCAAGGGATGTGATTAGGGTGGCGATATCAGATTCCTTTCTTTGCGAAACTTGGTTATCGAGTGATTGTGCCTAGTCTGCGTGGATTTGGTGAAACAGTAAGTGATGATGGTCAATATCTTTATACATGGATGGTAATCATTGTGTGTGTACATGATAGGATGCTCCTGAGGATTTGACAACCTATGGTGATAAAGGCATCTCGGCTGATTTGGCAGCTCTCCTCGATCATTTATCCATTCCTACTGTTGTCGTTGTTGGTCATGATTGGGGTGGTATGGTTGCATGGCGTTTCACGCAATTCCATCCTGAACGTGTTCGTGCTGGCAAGTACATTCCTCATTTGTTTATTATTATGCAAAGAAATAATCATTCTTCCAATAGTGGCTTCATTCTGTACACCTTACAATCCTCCCGAGCAACAATATATTCCATTGGAGAACCTTGTTGAGTTCATGCCAAACTTTAAATACCAGCTTTATTTAGTCTCCCCTGAAGCGGAACAAGAGATCAATGAACATGTAAGACAATGAAAACAACACAACCATTCCATCATTTTATTAACTTGTATAAAATAGACCGAAGATTTCTTTAAACTCATTTTTCGACCTGCATCAGAGGCGCGAGCTCTTATCTATAAGAAGACCAACAAGCTTGTGATAGGTCGCACCAATGCTTCAAAGAGCGAGGCACTTTCTCAAGAGGTACCAAAGTTGTTTTAACGCATCATGTTGATAAACTTACATTGGATGATTTCTAGGTGTTGGATTATTATGTGAAGAGCTATCAACGAAACGGATCACGTGGTTCCCTTAACTGGTATAAACGACGCAAAATCAATTATGAACAATGCAAAGGTGCGTATTTTTTTTTCGCTTATGCATCCTATCATCTCATTATACTTTTGGCAGATCTTGATCCTATTATCCGCAAACCAGCTCTCATGGTGACAGCTGCTAATGATGCTGCGTTGCCACCCTCGTTGACCAAGAACATGCACAAGTACATTCCTGATCTCACGCAACACAACGTGGACGATGCAGCACATTGGGTGCTCTGGGAAAAGCCTGAAGAGTGCAACAAACATTTGCTCAATTGGCTCAACAAGGTGTCACCTGCTAAGCTTTAATGAGATAGCATTGGAACAAATGTTAATTAAACTGAGATTTTATCCTTGGTCTGAATGATCTCACACACACAACTCAAGACTTTCACACTCTAATTTAATATTCACTGCCACAGTATTGTTCAAGTTACACCATCACCATGCATCATCATTGTGAAACAAGGATCATCTTTTGTTATATATATATAGCTTTTAAATTTATTGACTTCACCAATATAAAGATTGTCATTTCATCTTAGACAGCATAGAGTATCAATCGTTTTGTACAGGCAATTACACATGTATAAGACAATAGAGAGAGTGTTGTGGTACAAGTGGAGAGAGGGGAAAAGAAGATAATAGCGTGAGCATCAAGGAAGAGAAGGAAAGGAGAATATGAGGAGAGGAGGATTAACAAAATGTATAATATTTGTTGGTTTTATATACTGCCTTGCCGTCGCTCCTGACCAGCAAAAGCGGGACACTGCATGCACCATCGGCTTTCCATTGTGCGCCAATAGCATGGGTCAGTTCACCATGAGAAGGCACTTGACATAAGATCAATTCACGTCCACGATATTCAGATATGGGAGAACGTATATCACCAAACCATACATCCAATTCACGTGTAAAATATTCGCCATGAATACTCACAAAGATAGCTTGTGGATCTGTGTTATCGACTGGTGCTTTGGATCGTGAGTAACCAAGAAGATTGGGGATTATGGATGTAGAGGCAGGGCGATAATTGATATCGCTTAACTCGCCTTCCATAGAGGAGGGCTCCCATAGGGTATATCTTGCATATTCTACAGTAGCATGAGAATGAGTATAGAAAACAAAACCAATGATCATTCTTACCTGTTCCAACGATGCTCCACACTGCTGAATCAGAAACATCCTCGTACCAATAAGCACCAAGTTCAGACCATGATGGGGTCAATGTGCTTTGCATACTTTGTCGATCCGTGTAATAATCATCGGCAATGGATACAGATCGGCTTCGTTTACTAGCTAACATGGTTTGTTGATGGTGTTGTTGCATGATTGATGTTTCAGGTAAGGATGGTAGTGGATCGGCCGATCGTTGTTGTTGATGCATCATACCATAATAAAAGCTCGATGCACTACCAGTGGATGCAATACGACGACGAGTAATAGCACGTGGATCGTCATTGTTGTTATCATGATGGAAAACGGGACGAATGGGTTTACGTTCATGCACTGAGCGATGCATACCAACCATATCATTAAGACAAGCAAGGTAGGTTGCTGGTCCATTATTCGATGTGCGTGGAAGCATACTGCCATTGTATTGATGTGTTGAAGGATTATGGGGTGGCCGTGATGCAGGATCTTGAACTATTTGTAATGCAACCTTGTGCAATTGGGATACAGGATCACCAAGGATTTCATCACCATATTCTCCACCTCCTCCATGTTGTGGATCATCAGCTGCATGTGGATAATTATCTGTATTGGCACCACCAACAACTGTAGCAGCGCGATCCACTTTGCGTATGATCATCACAGGGCTCACCAAGCCTGTTGTAAGGCATTGTAATACAATGTGTTGATTGTAATGCACTGCCAATGGTTGTCCTGTTTTGTTTTTAGCAGCAATAGCAGGTGGTGGTGGATATGGCACATCATTACGTAAGGATTGTGCACAACTTGGACCAATGTATTCATCCACATCCGCTTGTACTTGTTCAGTTGATGTTACCCAATTGGTATCCACAGTCCAAATCACAAATGGATCCCAACTTGCTGTTCTTGCAATAAAACATGTGCCATCGGAACTACTAGCAGTGGGTGTATTGCCATGACCATTACTCGCTTGTTGTCCAGCCTTGTTGGTTTGACCTGGATACATGAATGGTTGTGCTGCTGTGGAAGATGATACACCAAGGTACTTTGTTGATACTGTCTGAGATCGAATACGATTGAACAATGATACCGTGCTGCCATGATGAATGCATGCTGTAGATAAAAGCTAAGCTAAGCATATCCTATATACACACACATAAAGAAATAATGAATTACCCTCAGTGTTCTTCACATTGGATCGTTTCTTGCTTGGTTTGCTAATGACTTTGATGGGTTTGCTTGAGATCGTGCCACAAGGTGTACCATTACCGAATTGAATACGAGCAACACACTCGACACGCTTTCGCTTTTCATCAGCATCATTAATGTAGAGTTGTCGAAGCACACATTTGCCACCAGCAAGTGGATCGTTGTTTGGAATACGATACCAATCACGAATGGTTGAGTTGCTTTTATCGATACTTTTCATGCGTCCGCTACCACTACCGCTACCGGTATTGGTGCGAAATCCAGTTTGCCCCACAACGGTACCTGATACTGAAAACCAGTCCACTTGTCCTTCTTGGACCTCGGATGTTTCACCCGACATGGATACCTGCAGCTTGGGAGGCGTGGTTTGCATCCACCATGATGCACCATCAAATATAACAGTGGGTGGAGGACAAAGAAATCTAATAACATGGATTAATATATATTCAATTATTAAAGCATGTAATATTAGCTCACCTTTTCTCACTACCATAGCTTTTTTGTGCAACTTTTCCAGTAAGGATGACCACTGTTCTTTCTCCCATGGCTGCTGGATCGGGAGATAATAGGTAGTTTTGCACGTGGGGTCGAAGCCACGTTGCTACTGCTGCATTCTGCAAATATTTGGCAGTGCTTAAGCCAAGTTTACCACTTGTCGTCAATGGTGGTTCCATATATGCGAGATTGTTCGAGTGGGTGCTGTTAGCATGGTTACCATTGTTGCTATGAGATGTGGTTCCTTTGTTGAGAAAATTGGGTTGGAATAAGCCAGTAGCTGCAGATGCATTCGTATTATCAAAGACAGGTGATCGATTGCGAGATTGAAACAAGAGACTCTTGTTTGAATGTGGTCGAAAAGATGACATGCTTGCTGAAGGTGACGATGTTGTTGTTGTTGCTGTTGTTGTTGTAGGTGTATGCTGATGCTGAAACGATTCCGAAGTTAACTCATTGTAGCTAGGCTATTCAATAGGGTAATATTGATCCGTGGTAAGAGCCATGCATTATTCATGTGAAAGAGCACTTGATAACTTACTGTACGCTGTCGTGGAGGATAAGATGATGCATCTTGCTTCTTTGGTGATGATACAAGACTCGATAATGGTCCATCAAGGAGATCAAGTGTAAATGTAGTATTATCTTGATGCTGTCGTGCTCTACTGAGATGCGAGTCGCTGGATGAAGAGTAAGGTTGATTGTTTTCATGACTATCATTAGTCCACAATGAAGGCTGTAGCCAAGGTGCTGATGTAACTACTACAGGACTTTCGTTGTCATTGTCACCAGTAGAGTTACCATTGGTTATATGATCATGTCGACCAAAGGCACTATATGGCAATTCTGCACTGTGCATATGCTGAGAGCGATTGTACAGGTTATTGCTTTCTCGATGACGATGAGAATTATCATCATTACCACGTACAACAGGTGTTTGTGGCTGTGTTGATTCCCAAGGGGCAAGGGATGATGATGTTGGTTGAGAATTGGCCCCTTCATTCGTGTCGATTGATGAATATATCACATCAAATGGGCTGTTGTAGTCCTGCAATTCGGGATTATTGTTGTGATGACTTGTGCTGCTATTGTTGCTACGACCATCGTTTGTGTTGGATGAAGATGAAAGTGGTGGAGTTGGTGTATCCCTTGGAGAAACATTGTTGACCGATAAAAAGCGAAAAACATCGTGCTGATAAAATTACCGTTATGTTGATTAGTTGATGGTGTCATTTATAAAATAGGAATCAAGTCGACATACCGTGTTAGAAATGTTATTACTATTACGTCCTGCATTCAATGTTGCTCCTAATACTGTAGATTTTCCGGTATTGCTGTCGTTGCTGTTCATAGCATTGCGTGTGGGAAGAGATGTTGATGATGAAAGGAAAGGAGGAAGTGATGGGTTTTCTGTGCTTAACATGGAAGGTGACCATGTAATTTGAACAGAAGAATCTTCTTGTGCTTGCATATCTTCTTGACGGATGCAATTATTTGCTGCAAAGGTAGAAGGCGAGTTATGGTGCTGTTGATGGCCGATGACAATACCAGTGGCGTTGGTGGTTGATGTGTCGTGGGAAGGAGCCGACGTGATCGTCATCGTTATGAAACAGGACGTGTATAATTCCGCACCCTCCGCTTTGGCTTGAAGCCTTTTGCCTTTCTATTTGCTGCTTTGAGATAAAAGGGAGCAAAACCCGTAATATAAGAAAAATGCGGGAAGAGAAGAAAAGAAAGGGGAAAAAGTAAGCACTGCATCCTAACCCCAGGTTTAAAGAATAGAGTCGTACAATCATGAAAGAAAAAGGAAGCATACTAAATAGCTCTATTCCCCACCCACGGTCTCATTGCTATCCTTTTGTGGCTCATTGTGTATAATACACATATCTGTGCATCATTTTATCGTTTGTTCAAGGTATCTATCAATGACCTTTGACAGGATTTATATGCATGCGACCTTATTAAATGTCATAAGAGACACGTTTGAGCATGGATCAGCAAACATTTATCTCTAGAGATCAAGCGTGGGACGCAGTATTGTTATGTGGAGAGAAAGGAAACCCGCCCCCCGCATTTCGTTTCCCCACCTGACATCCCGCCTTTGTGTCACCATCCGTGTGCAGGTGTGCAACAATTTGGATGTTGGTGCGCGGAGAAGTTTCAAGTAGGAGAGCGATGTTAACCAAGATGATATGGTATGTTCAATGTATTCTTGATGTATCAGAAATTATGTCAAAGTTGCATATGTATGTTAGCAGTACTCATTGTGTAGTTTAGATTTATCATAGTAATAATACCTTGTTGCACCACATGGTTTAAACACGGTGAAGCACAGAAAGCTTGGTGATCCGCCAAAAATAAAAGTAGAGCTATAAAAGCTGCATATTAGCTTTTGATCAATATGTCACGGACACATTGATGATCAGTTTAATAATGCTGTTTATACTATTCATTAGTTTGATTCGTCCCGCTTTTGTCCCAATATAAAAGATGGTCTGTACTAAAACAGGGAAGGTTACCATTATAGCTGCCAATGGTGCACGACAACCCCACATTTCTCCGCGAATATAGACTTGATTGTTCTTACTTTCGGGCGTTTCATGCTGGTATAGGTCACTTCTCCCAAGATCCTTTTCTTAAGATAACGGAAATGTAGCTGATCATCTTGCCGACAAACAATTCATCTGCAATTAATCAATCCCCACATTTGTGGGATCCATCATGTTCTGCCAAAAATAGTTTCCAATCTATTCGAGATTGCTTGACGCTCCATCTCCTTGGGCATGGCGCATAATTTGAAAATCTGGAGCTTTACCCTATTCATTTCCCCACGCACAATCATACATACTGTTGAGAAGTGGATGAATCCGATCTTTTGAACTCCACAGAAAACAAATCACAATGTCGTGTAACAAGTGCATCTCGATTGGTTGGTATAGTGTAACTACCACCACTGGCACAGGAGTGTCGTGTACCTATGTAATCCACGTTTGGTCCAAGGCCAAAGCTCAATGTATTTGGATCAGAGTTGGGTTATGATCATTATCTTCTCAAGGTGAAGGGATGCATTGTTGTGTTTTTCAATATGGTGATATCATTATATGAAAGATAGAGAGTGCATTGATGATGATGATAACATCATGTGTTACTGGAAGGTGACAGTTGTGGCGTGCTCTTGACAGGCTGATAAACTTTACTCTTTCAATGTGCAAAGATGTTGTGCCCAACTAAAAACTCTAAGATTAGAGTGAGCACCACATGTACACAAATAATGTTGCTTTGGCATGTATGTATAATTGCTGCATGATATAGGAGTGCTTTAGCGACAGTAGCTTGTGCCAAGGATAATCTATAATGAAGATAGGTATGTTATGCGCTGACACATAATAGGAATATTAATTTTTGCTCAGTTGTATGAGCCATTTAGGGATACAAAATCGACCGTATCCAAGAACATGTGATGATAGCAAGGAAACACAATACCATTTAATTGCTTGGTTACAATAGCAAGTGTTGGCTGAGGAGAGATACTTTGTGTACAGTGTTGGGATTGTAGTGTAAAAGCAAACAAAGGGAAAACGAAAGATTTTGCATGAGCCGAGTGCATCAGCCCACCTTGAAATATGTGAATGAGAGTGCGCATAATACTGCCAATATAAAATGCAACATAAGATTTATGCATAAAAAGCTGATTGCTTCTCTCTTTCTTGCTTTCGTTTCTTACCCCTTTTTAATCATTATCCATGTCACGGCTCTTGACACGTGTGCTACACCCATGGAGAACCATTAAGCGACATCATGTCAAGAAGCATTCATCTGAACAGCAGCAGCAACAGCAATTGTTCACGAGCGCTTCATCCACTGTTATTGTTGCACCTTCACTTTCATTTTCGACATCATCTTGTTTGACCGATTCGCAGTTTTACCGAGATGATCTGGTCCATGTGGATGCTTTGCAATATGCATTAAACCAACAACAGGACAAGGATACCAATGAAGATTTCTTTTGCATATGGAATGATGAACTTGATCGAGTATATGAAAGGAGTCGAGTGGCATTAGAATCGTTGGAACAAAGGGTGGATGAGCTTTGCAGTGAGATCTGCATCATTGTGCGCAATTATGCAATGTAACATTCCATATACAGTTACTCACTCGAATCTTTCTTGGCTTCATCCACAGGCTTCTCCTTTGCAAAACCCAAATTGTCGTTCCTTACAACATGCCCAGCAACTCATATCAAATTATTTGCGTGAATGGCAAGTAGCTCCAGGTCAAACTACAAGTCAACGACCCAAAAGTCAACTCGTAACAAGGGAGAAGGATGACAATGATGATGACAAAAAGATTGTACATGGTGAAAGACTTCAAGAAAGCAACATGTCATTTGATATTTATTTCCAAGGTCTCAAGGAGAGGGTGTTATCATCTGTAAGGACATACATTTACATACATGATTATTTATTACCGAAATTGAAGCGGCTGAGCTCCTCTTTTTTTTTTTTTTTTAGAACGATACCCATCCTGAGCTAAAACGATGCATACAATTGGTTTGTCAGTGGGAGCATGATTTATTTCTATTTCAACAGTACTTGGATCAACAAATGTTGATATTGTGGGATGTTGCTCATCATCAGCCATCCATTCTCCACTTGCTACAATCTCGCTGGCATCGACGTTACAATCAATGTACACAAGGGGCTCAAGCACTTCAAGATAGAGTAAAAGTAAGCCATATATGCTCCTGCATTGGATGGTTGCTAACGTTACGGAAAAGACATTGTTAGAAAAGAGTGCACCATCACGTGAAGACTTTACATGTGCGATATGTCTATGTGTTCTTTCAGAGCCAGTGACACTTGCCAAATGTTTGCACACTTTTTGTCGATCATGTTTGCAACGTCTTTATTGTGCATGCACTTCACCTTACTGCAATAGCCCATGTCATTATACATCACGTCATTATCGAAAACAACGACACCGACAATCATCCATCTCATACAGCAAAAAGAAGCAAAAGCTACTTGCTTGCCAGTGTAATTTCATTATGCCGGTTCAGCATGCCTGCCCCTTATGTCGATCACCTTTTACTGTGCAAGATTGTACAATGAATGTGGCTCTTGATAACTTTATTACATTATACTTTCCTTACGAAGAAAACTCAACAATGAATGATGCAAATGGTCGTCAGCAACGCAACAAACGACGCTCATCTATATATCAAGCTGTACAGCAATGGCTTAATGGGGATGATTTACAAGGGCAGGAACCACCACCTCTTCCCACTGCTACTACTGCTACCTCTCCTAGAACAGGAGCTGGCACAAGGTATGACAGTATTCGCCCTGGATCTACTGCTGCAGGATACGACGCGTTTAATCGTGATCTTTATAATTTGGCTCGTCGTTCATGGTGGTTTTGATTCTTAATAAACTTATATAAAACGGATGAATAGCGGCATGAACCAAGTTATTAAAGCCGTAATTACACCGATGTTTAGTAAAAGAGATTATTGTTTTATGGAAGTTTTTCCCTGACATTCAAGTACCAATGTTTATCTAAGTAGGAGTGATCGTGTGCTGCTTGAACCACTTGGAAACACCATATTCAATAAGACGTAAGCAACGTATTACATTCAACGAGTCATTTCTCCTTGACGTCTTGCAACTTGACACAGCATGCTGGTACCTTGATGGTGGCGAGTGTTTTAGAATGGCTGGGCGTCGTGTGCTTGTTTCATGATGGCAAACAAATCCAAGGTCATGGCGCACCTAAAGTTGAATTGAATGGCAACTGGTGTGCATTAGGACATAAAACGTGGATGAGATGTCAAAGCTTGACAAAGTCGTGGTGGAAAGTGTCACCTTGTGGCCCAGTGTCATGTGTTCGTTGCAGTATTTACAGCAGAGCGATCATTCTCTTCCAAAGCTTTCTTTCTCCTCTTTCTTTTTCCGTTTTCCTTTTTGTTTTCTTTGTTCTTGAATCATGGTAAGCAAGTTACATCTATGATTTGTATTGTCTTTCGAGTCAACTTATAATGCTTGAGCATCCTAGGATACACCACCACCTGAGATGAATGAAGGAATTCCAGGTACACCTGTACCATCCATGTCAACACCAACATTTACCATGACAACACGACATTATTCTCTGGAACCACGTCAACGTAGACACACTATACATCGACCTGAACCAATCCTAGAACAAGTACCAGAAACGCATGATGAGGAACAAACATTTGAACGCATCTCTGGAATTCTTTCAACTCTATTACAAGAAGCCAATAATGCAGTGAATGCAATCGAGTATAAGCAAGCACCAAGATGGATGCAAAAAAATGATAATAGTGATATGATGATACAGCCACTGCAGTCCATTTCTAAACAAATCTCTCCTATTGATTTGCCGAGCAACACCAACACTATTCAGCAGCACAGTAATGGATGTGACAATGACAGCAGCAGTAGCACTACTCGATCATCACCTGAACTCTCTCCTTCATCAGAATCATCGACAGTACTCTCCACACCTACCACTTTAGATTCTACTCCCACTTTGCTTTGGAGAAAAGGATCTGCAACCATCAACAAGATCACTTATCCAATGACAGATTCATCCTCAGCCCAACATCGTGGTACATTATTGCGTGGTTCATTGGTGGAATCGTATAAACGACATGATACATCCATGGCTTTGGTGGATTCATTATCGCGTGACCTTGCATCCTCCGATGAACAAGATGCAGATCAAAACAAGAAGCAATACAACGATGATCAAGATATATCCACACTTGTAAATGATGGATCGTTACGACCAATGAATAATGAATTTAACAGCAATACAACATCAGTGGATTTACGGTTATCAGCATTCTTGGTGGTTCCATTATTATTACATATCCCACAAACAATGGTATTTTGGATATTCGACTCTTTGACCCATCGAGATTCGAGCCATTTGACTGGCATGCTAGCATGGTGTTTCTTTTTCGCTGTTGCTAATGTCATGGTGGATCAAGCTGCTGTGTTACCGACAACCAAGACAAAAAAGTATTCTCGCAATGTACCAGTACCAGGCTCCTATCATAACAAGACCACTGGATGCGTATCCACCTCTTTGCTCTTTCGCCGACGCAATGCACGACGCGGTGTGGTGATACCTCGTCGATCATCAATCTATAGGAAATATCACCACGGTACAACAAGATTGGCTAGTCCAAATATTATGCGCGATGCAAATACCATGGCACCATGCACGAGAACCAGCAATATGCGTATGCGACTCCATCGTCATCTTCACTCTTTGACCATCACACGTTCTCACACTCAGCCTCCTGCACCTTTTGACACTACACTTCCTCCTCCTATATTATCACCATTGTCTTGTTCACTATCATCATCACTATCATCATCCATATCCACCATCACACGTAGAAACTCTTTCTAGTAGTAGGAAACGTATAGAAGTGAGATTATAAATACAATCATACAATAATATCATGCATATGCAAGTTGATGCATTTCTCATGGTTGTAATAATGAAACTGCTGGTCATGGGATATAGATAAAGGATAGAGAAATATAATATGTACACTTCATTGTTGTTACAAGTGAATATAAAGAAAGATGCCAAATAATGAATACTGATAGGGCTGCTATGAATTTCTCCTCTTTTGTGTTTCATGGGACCGAGTAATATCAGCGGACTCTTCAGGCACCGCTTGTAAAGCAGTTGGATCAAAAAAGGAACCAGAGAGTGTTCGCGACCATCTCAAATCCAAACTACCACCACTACGTTGTTGTTGCTGATCTGTGGATGAGGAGGATGATAAACGAGATGGATTATCGTTACTAGTAAGCACTTCACATGAAGAAGAAGAATAATCCTCTTGTTCTTCCATAGTGGTTGTGCATGATGATTGTTGGAGTTGTTGCTGTTGACGACACCATCGACGAATACTTTTGGAGCTGCGAGCTACTCGCTCTCGTACAATTTCAAATGAATCACCGCGACGTGTAAACCACTGCGACATACGAGAGGAGGGTGAAGGTGGGCCATCATTCAATTCAAGCCAACTATCCACCTCTTGATCACTTGATATACTATGGGATGTTACAGTGGTGACTGTACCACATGTGGGATGTTGGGTTGGATGTTGACTTGTGCTGCTATTTCTTATCATATCATCATCGCCTGTTGCTTCAAGAACACGCCATGGTACAGCTTCATCCAATTGGTCTTCAAGGAAAATGGGTGCTGATAGGATGGATGATGATGGGTGATGAGTCGATCGGGATCGTAGCGGTTGTTCTAGCACTATATCTTTGAGCATGTCTCTATCATCCACCATGGTATCTGATTCACTGGCACCAATCAAATAAGCTGTTGGTGAATGTAACAATGTTGGTATGGATGAAGCATAAGATGCATTTTGCTTCATATTATCTGCTTTTGTTGCAGCAGGAGCAGGTGGCTGAGGAGATGCTTTTTCAACTTGAATCGACGTGTGCGATATATTGGACAAAGTAGTTTGATTGTGATGCATTCGCACAGGCCATAGATGGTTCACAATCCATTCAAGATATTTGTTGGATGCACCTTGCTGTGTCTTTTGTTGAGCCAATGGTGCAAGTGATGTTGAGGTGATAGCATGTGGAAGATTGAAATCCAGAACACCGTTATTGGCATAGATCTCCCAGGTTCGTTCACTTGTTGTACTCTGTGTTGAGAAACTGCGATGGATATGGGGATCATGTTGGTATCGTTTGATCAGGTCCCTATTTCCATAGAGTGTGTCAATATAAACAAGAAAAAGGAGAAGCATATGCTGATACGTTTTACCTTTTCAGGTGCTGTATGGCACTGGTGAATGCAGGATCAACGAGTAACCCAACAAGATTGAAAAATCCAGGTAGACCCTTGGTAGATACACCCCATACATTTAAAGGATAGCTGACTCTATATAGTAATAGGTTGAATATAACATGATTTCGTTTGACACAATGAACCACTTACTGCTTGTTGTGAAACATGTAGATCTCTGATACAATGAAACCAAGTTGTGTAAGCAAAGGTGTCATTGGATACAGCAAGATGCGTCGAACGATACGACTAACAATATCATCACTGGGATCCTTTTCATGAAACTGGAAGCTGGCATCGCGTTTGAGTTTGATAATGACAATGAGCACAACCACGCTACTGTACAACAAACAAGCGAGTTGCGGTACGATATATGTTCCATATTCCCACAGTTGCACGGTCGATGTTTCTGAAGCTATTTTATACCCCCAAATAATGAGTCAACAGGATGTGTATGTGAGAATGTTCATACTGACTTACGCGTGTACCAGCATACTCCTTGTGCTGTATCATATCCCAGTATATTGGATCCTAGGGGGACCACAGCAGTGATGATTGCAAGCAAGAAAGAGATAATATAGTACCTTGACGATGAAGCACATTGTGAGTCAAGTGTAATAATTTGCAAAGATGATAAAATTTACCATTTTTCAAAGGCAGGATTGTAATAACGATCTTGCAAATAAAGCCATTGTATATTGAAAGCAATAGCAGTCGATAGAAATATGTACTGGTTTGTTAGCCAAATGATAAGGAAAGCGACTGTGGAACATGTTGGTCCATCATTTCCAACGAGTGTGTAAACGACAAGTGAAATAGCTGAGACGAGATCAGTCATTGATATTGCTGCTGTGAGCCGTAATGATACACGATCAACGAAACGACGATCGTAAAGTCGCATAGCCAACAATATTACAAGGACTATGATTGCTGATAGAATAGAAATGCTGTTGCTGGTAAGATTGAGCAACCGTAAACTGTAGATCTGCCATCCCTCCTGGAAGCTTAAGTTGCGCACAGTATCATCATAAGGCGTCACGTAATCAACCAAGAATAATACCATCCCAAAGGGAATAACGACGAAGAGATTACAAAAAAGATGATGGTGAAAAGAAGAGGAAGTGCGAAATTACAGACCCTTGATTGCATGCTGGTTGGAGAAAATCAAATTGGAGATCATCAAGTGTAGTATGTGTGTATGTCTAGTTGGGGGTGGATCTATGGGGGAGGAGTAAGCTAATAGTAGTAGGAGGAGATCGATCTCGGAATGAATGCCCAGCATATATGTTTCTGCTTCCTTGATAAAAAGACGCCATTATTATTGTAAAACGGAACTAGTTTAGTATATCTTTATTCTTCATAGAAAGTAATCGGGCATCACTCATATGCAGTATCGAAAACATGCGGCCAAGGCTCAAAAGTTGATAATGTTGAGGAGATAGTATGGTGTAGATAGCCAGGTTAACTTCCTTAACAAGCAATGGCGCGTGCGACTATGTGTGCCTTTCGGTTCGGAAGGGGCTGTGCGCGGTGCATGTTAAACTTTATCTTTATGGAGGATATCCACTCCTCTTAATTTTGCTCCTCATTGGATTGGTTCATCATCATCTCCCAACAACAGCTAAACCCTGATACGTTTGAATGTTCACCTATTGCAGGAATTACGCCGCAATCTCCATCCGATTCTCCCCTTGCTTGTGCTTCAATCATGAAACCATTACTATGCAGAAACTGAGTAGATCCAATACATTAAGGTAGCATGTCACGCTCATGATTGCTTTATTCATGTTGGTCTTATTTTGTTTGTATAGTCTTAGTCTAATGCATCTATATACACTATCCTTTTCATTTTGAGCGTCGATCAATCACTGTTTTCTTTCCAGGCATCAGCCGAGTATGACTCTGACAACGTTGCGTAGCATTTTCATCGACAACAATATTGAGTACAAAGGTGACGTTGTTTATTATTACATTGCATGCGAATCTTCTTGTTTTGTTGGTGGTATACGATCCATATCACCCTCTGTAAACTCAGTGTTCATAGCTTTGATCCAATCGATTTCAATATTGAAAGGTCCTTCTTGACGATCCGTTAGAGAAAGACCCACTGTTTTGACCTTTTCACGGAACATTTCCACTTCATCTTCTTGAATCATGCCGTTATTCGTTAATACAAAGTCGCGGAAAGGAATCTATGCAGAAAAGTATTATTTCCACCCCCTGTCATTCATGTTTCTTATCTTACCAATACGGTCTCCCATTGCCCTGGTGACCTGAGAAATAGTCGATGTTGATATAAATCGGTTTGAATCACGCTATCGGTTTGAATATTGACGAAATATTTGCGTTGATCACCTCGCACTCGCAATGCTAGATATCGGAATAGACTTGTATCCCAACATGGTGTACCAAACATGGATGTTTCTCGTGCCTGCAAAGGTAAATATATCAATCTCATCAACATTCTCGTAACAAGGAGCGGGATGGTGTATTCTCACCTTGGATCGAATAGCGGCATACCCGCTTTGTTCAATATTACGATCGGCTGGTAACTCGAGTGAAATGTTGCCATGAAATCGTCCTGTACCCTCTGGTGTAATGTCGAGTGACGCAGTAGAGAAACCGCCAATATCCTTGTCACTTCCAATCGCCCACTGATCGAGATCGGCTTTCGTGTTTAGTTGCACCATGGGCAATTCTTTACGCCAACCTTGGAGACCTTCCATGCGTAATGCTATACAGGGTTGCCATGGAAATGAGTGTCAAGGAAAGAGAATATGTTCATGTATATAACTTACCTTTTGCACTGGACTCGGCTACTTCAGTAGCTGTGCGACGGATGAATGAAAACATGTGTGAAAGAGAGAAACAAAGTACAAATGACAGCTGGGAAATTATTCTTATGCAATGTTGTGAATAACTCACTCCACAGTAATGGAAGCAACCTGTAACTCCCACTCAATCCTCATTGATAATAACAATAAAGAGCATTACAAGTTTCACACAATCAATCATATATTACAATGTGTACAATAAACAAAAATGAGTATTCTTATCCTTCTAAAGCTACTAGTGTTGATGTATTGACAATGAACCATAGAGTAACTATCACTCATTCATTCATTCATACCACACAGAGAATGTCATTCGATTAGCCATTAGTGTTCTCTTTATTATAATTGTCCACTTTCATCCTTGTCTTGGTCAATGACAGAAATGAATCATCAATATGATACACATACACACACACAGGTCATTTCGTATTGTTCCCCTGTTATACTGCTTCATGAAGAAAGGGGTGTTATATATCTCATTCACTTTCCATGTAACAATTTAAAAGACACAATCATCGGGATGATGCTGCAGGTCGTGTGTGTAACCTAAAGCAGTTTCGATTTAACTGTAGAGTGCTTTTATATTCTTTAACACACAAGTCCTTTCCACTCTAATGTCAAGCCATGCCCACCATGATCGTCGCGCGATGACTCCAATGAACGAACCACCTCTTTCAGTCTATGTTGATTATACCCCTCGACGCACGCGCGTATTCAACTCGACGAGAGCCGATCCTTTACACGACCATTCTCTGTCACGGCAAAAACGAGCTGAATACTTTCATCGTCTCGCACAACAGGAACCTGACGACGACACTAACAACGTTATGGATTCACCCTCAGTACGTCGATATCATGGTGTAAGTGCAACCGTTCAACCTGTGGAAGCAACGTGTGATCCATCCCAACAAGAACTAGCTATGGATGATAATACTGCAAGGACAAGGACATGGGCTATTGAAGACTTTGAAGTGGGCAAATGCCTTGGCAATGGTCGATTTGGAACTGTATACTTGGCAAAGGAAATGTCAAGTAAGCAATTGGTCGCTCTCAAGATTATCAAGAAACAAGAAATGCAAGCAGCCAACATTGTCTCATTTCTGCAAAGAGAAGTGGAGATCCAAGGTCATTTACGGTAACTATATTGGCTCACAGGATCATCTTTCATGTCCAAGCTGATGCATACTTTCTAAAAGACATCCAAACATTCTACGATTATATGGTTACTTTCATGACAAGGAGAATGTCTATATTGTTTTGGAATATGCTGAGAAGGGTGCGTTGAACAACATGATTCAGGAGCATGGCTGCCTTTCTGAACCAAGTGCTGCCAAAGTAAGCGTGATATGCTGACAACATTTTATGCTTATTACTCATGACTTGTCTTTTAGCTCATGCTTCAAGTCATCAATGCACTTAAATATTTGCATGCATTACGCGTGATTCATCGAGATATCAAACCAGAGAATTGTAAGGTATCCTAGTATGATTAGAGGATGATTGAGCTCAAGAATGTTTTCATTAGTGTTGGTGGATTCGAAAGGACGCTTAAAATTGGCAGACTTTGGATGGGCAGTGCATGATCCATGGCCACGGTACGTATTTTTCATTCTCTTATAGTAGCATATCGTATTGAGCACACTTTCTAGACGACGTACATTCTGTGGTACATTGGACTATCTTTCTCCCGAGATGATTGAAAACAAAGCACACGATGAAAAAGTGGATGTATGGGCTATTGGTATCTTATGTTACGAAATGCTCGTTGGCAATCCACCATTTGAAATGGAGACCGATGACTATATGGAAACGTACAAATGCATTCTTGGATTACGTTACACATTTCCAAAGCATCTCAGCGCACAAGCCAGGGATTTCATATTCTCAGTAAGTCGAAGCACAATGCTTTATTGGCCATTCATCATACTCATTCCATGCAATTTTTAGATCTTGCAAAAGGATCCATCCAAACGACCCAAATTAGTTCAACTAGAAAAGCATCCATGGCTTAAAACACACACCCAATCCTAATATAGCTTCCCTTTGTATATGATGATTTAATGACAACAATGTCTATTTACATGATAATCTGGGGTTCGGTAATGTTGGCTGAGATACCCTTGTGAGGAAGAATGGAACCGCCATTGACATAGATTTCGTCTTTGATTGTCACATCATCACCAAGAACTGAGCAACCTTCCAGTCGTGACTAGATGATAAGAATGATGATAATGAATATTCATGCTCACATAGACATAATGATGCACTTACCCAACGACCCACAGAAGAGTGCCAACCAATGATGGTCGATTGAACCCAAGCATAATCCTTCACCTTGGCACCTTGGAGCACCACACATCGCTGAAGACGAACACCATCACCGATTTCAACGTTGGGACCAATCACCACGTTAGGACCAATACGGCAACCCTTACCAATCTTGGCAGTTGGATGTACCATAACATTGCCCTTATGCACATAATCCAAAGTAGGGTTGGCAAGAGCTTCAGGGTTCTTTTTGGAGAGATGGCTCAAATATAAGCAAGTGCCTGTCAAGAAATCCTTTGGTTGACCAACATCCATCCAGAATCCTTCAAGGTCAAATGTATGCAACTGGCCATCTTGTGCCACAAAGGGAAACACTTCTTTTTCAATGGATGTGGGTTTCAACTATTGATCATCGTTAACAATCATCTTGTAATATAAACTTTATCAACTTACCTCGATGCGATCCAAAACCTTGGGACTAAGGACATAGATACCGGCATTGATCTTGTTGCTGATGAATTCCTTGGGCTTTTCAACGAATCGTTCAATTTGAGAACTCTCTGGACGATTGACAATAACACCGTACTTTGAAGGATCATCCACCTTGGTGACCTATAAGCAGATCATATTAGCAATGGAATATACACATCAACCATCATGTATAACATACCACAATGGTACCTTCGCAACCATGTGCAAGATGGAAATCTCTGAGTTGTTCGAAAGGATAATCGCAAATGATGTCGCTGTTAAGAACAAAGAATGGGCTATCATCCTTGCCAAGGATCTCGCGTGCTAATGCAAGTGGACCAGCTGTACCCAATGGTTCTGTTTCAACAGAAAATGTGATAGTGACACCAAATTCCTTTTCATATTGCTTCAATGCAGCAACCATGATCTCGGGGCGATAGTTGACAGCGAGTACAATATCAGTAACACCAGCCTATGTTCATAACGCGTATGAGTATCTAGGTTACAAGCTTCAGGAACATACATACCTTGGCAAGACTTTCAATTTGATGCAAGATCATGGGCTTATTAGCAAACTCGACCAGAGGTTTGGGCAAAGTGAGTGTAAGGGGACGAAGACGAGTTCCAAAACCTAGATGATGACACAGACATGAGCATCTATCTTGTAGACATTAGCTTGATGCACTATAGACAACTTACCACCGACAAGAATGAGTGCTTTCATAGTGTAATATATGTGTTAAATAAAAGATAGAAAGAGGGAATAACGTGAAGAGGGGTGGATATTGAAAAACTTAAGGAGAGTAAAGCAGTAAGGAAATGCTGTACTCGGAGGATGGATCGCTTGACCTTAAGTCTTGCCCCGACCAATAAGAGACACTTCAACAACGCGCCTTCTGCTTAGTTTCTCATATTCTTTTCCGACCATCTTGGCCATGAGCGATGCTTTAGCACAAACACTCGATCAGTTACAGCATCGTCTTTCAAAAGCACAAGCACAACTAAGACGAGCAAAGAAAATAGTAAGCTGAGATATTCTTTCATATCCGTTTTGTTTTAATACCCTTTCTCTGTGTGTGACAAAAAGGCCGAAGCAAAACGCGCAGTATTGCTAGACTCTCAGGACGTGCTTAGTCGCGAGTTGAAGGATGCATTTACCATGGAAACTTTGCCAAAAAGGAAACGACCACGCATTGCACCACCTCCTGGCTTAGTGTCTTTATTACCAGAGTCAATACCATCCTCTTTTATCAATGATAATGATGATCAATCACAGCTGAACACATGTCAACCTATCATTCAATCTTGTTCACTTTGGGCTCATGAGAATGGCGACATTGTCTGGATTCGTGCTACCGTTGAAAATCCTTCATCAGTCACCTTGTACCGCTTTCATCTTGCATTATCAACAGGCACCCAATGTTTATTGCCACAAATCATCCATAGAAATACTATACTTTCAATCCCTGGATACAAATCAGCAGTGTTATACGCCTCTTTTACCATGTTGGATGATGTATTCTTGCACCAGCTTACTGATTGCCTGAATGTAAGCTGCCAGTATATTTCAAAGAACAATGAATGGCATTCCAGCGACCCAGTACAACCGTTATGGGAAACAATGAACAGCACCAGACCAACATGGATAAAGCCAGGGGTAGAACGGGGTAAGGTTCTCTTCAAAAGTAGAAATATGAGATACTAAAATGGTTAAAGAGCTTCATATACTTTTCAAATCACGTGCATCCATGTTAGTCAAAGATGATCCCGTGGTGTTGGAGGAAATCATTGAGCATCTCAATTTACAACGTGATACGGTAAGAACGGTGTTCCCTATTAAAAACCTATCATCTTATGCATTCTTTTCTCTAGGAAACTTCACTGCTATATACCCAAGACCAACAATTGGTGATCCATCCAATCGAGAGCACTCTCATTCATGTTTACAGCGTAACGGATCGTATTCTCGCTAAAACCATTGACAAGTTGAAAAGGAGTTCCATGGTAGCTAATGTAAAGTACAATCCTCCGCTTCCAGTGGAACATGACGCACGTGATTTATTGGTGGCGTTACAAGATGAAATCGGTTATATGGAAAGCATTGGTTCAGAAGAGCAGGATAAAAGCCATCAATTGTTGGCTGCTAGAGAGAATACGCTCACGTTGTTCAATACAATCCTTCAAACACGTAGTTCCCCTTTCTTGTAATTAGTATCAAAGATCACTGTAAATATATTCATACACCTTGTACTATACTATGATAACGTTTTGTGACATGCACACTTCATCCCTTGAACAATGGCTGCATCATCAATCTTGTTGACGAACGAGATGACTCAGTAGTTACTTATAGGCACATAAGATTCATTAAGTATACAAATGCGACAAATGATGGTATATTATGTTTCATTCAAGCAATGCATGTACAATTCTATTACTACAGAGCATATGCGTGTGTGTGTGTTCAGTGTGTCATGGTCCTGAATGCTTCAAGCACTCGCTTTGCACCACCACCTTTGATACTTTCACGTGCCTTGGCAACACCGTCCTTGAAGTCTGATGCAATTCCACTGACAACGAGCAACGCTGAAGCATTGAGCAATACAAAGTCGAGAATAGGATCATTTTCCGGCAATTCATCGTTCAGAAGACTTTGTAGGATAGTTGCATTGTGTGAACCATCTCCACCCTTTACTTGAGATAAAGGATGTGTTTCAAGACCGAAATCACGAGTAGGATGAAGAACGCCTGTAACTACATCACCACCATCACGCACTCGCCAGTACTAATATATATCTTGTGAGCTTATCATCTTCTCTACCTTTTTCTCTCCAAGAAAAACTTACATGTGTTTCACCAGCAGGACTGATCTATAGATGCGAATGAATGAGTCTCAGTGAAACATGCTGCATGCACAGCCACCCCATTATGAACATACCTCATCCAATTTTTCTGCACCACATACTACCAACAATTCCTTGATCCCAGTCAATTTCAGAGCGTTGGCCATTAAGGCACCCACTTGAGGAGAATGAACGCCTACAACGACACGGGATGGTTTTGCAGGGTTGCTCATAGGGCCTAATAAATTGAATACAGTAGGAACACCAATTTCCTTTCGCAAAGCAGCGACTTGCTTCATGGCTGGATGGTACGTTTGTGAAAAGAGAAAGCAGAAATTGGTCTTGTCGAGTATATCAGGCACTTGGTGTGGTTCCACTTTACTGATATGACATCCATGTGCTTCCATAAGATCCGCTGATCCTGATCGAGATGATGCTGCACGGTTACCATGCTATAAAGTACCCCAATCAATAAACGAGAGGATCACCATGGTAACCTATGTGTGTCACATACCTTGGCTACTTTGGCACCTGCACCTGCAGCAACAATAGATGCTGTCGTTGATACATTGTATGTGTCGTGCCCATCACCACCTGTACCCACAATATCCACAACGTTGCCTTCAAGGTGTTCGTAATGGTTGTATGGAATAAGACGTGCATGACTTTGCATGGCTTGTGCACAAGCTGCTACAATGGATGGGTCCTGATCCTTTTGTTGTAGTCGAAGGGCGATCAGAAATGCTGACACTTGGCTGTGGGTTGCTGATCCTTGCATGATGGTATTGATGGCGACAGTGGCATCGTCAGGTGAAAACTGTTCGGGATTGTGGATCAGCGTCTTTATAATGTCTTTCATGTTGACAGGTGGAGGAGTGGTGGTGGTGATAATGAAAAAGAGTTATAATGAAAATCTTCCTTGGAAGGTGATTCCAGTCACGGAGATTATCTGCCATACCAGGCGTCCGTGCGTATATAGTGACAAGACATGAGTCATGGTAAGAATGTTGTCAATGTAACCATACATCAAATGATCCCATGTCTCATTGTAGTAGTCATTGTATCGTCTACTTTCATTCTTTCCCCCTATTTACTATCGTCTTTGTCTTGTTGATTATAATGAACCAGTAATCGTTCCTGATTCGACAATTTATCATCGATGGTATCACTTTCAACCAATCATCATCCATTCATGCACCTAATACTGAATTGCTTCATTCACTGATAAGATTTTACAAAATGGCACAAGAGAAGAAAGAAACTGGATGTCTTTTTATATCCAGATTGACAATAACAATCGTACTATTCTGATGACCAGCTTTTATTCATTATCACAAGCTTCGTGTAACTCAGGAGAACCCTGAATGACCTCTAAGTTGGCAAGGTTTAACATAAACGGGGATCTATTTTCCCGCGTAGTACTAATGGCAAGTTTCACGCGATCAGGCTGAAGCACATTATCATGTAGTTGAGCATTTGTAACGATTAAAAATGCCTTAACAAAGACAATACACGTGCTTTGATAGGGTTAATTATACACGTTGCAAAGTTTCAATGTGGGTTGGATTGGGGTAGGACAGTGCATCAAGCCGTAGTCTTGTTCTTGATTTCATTCTTTGGAGAGCTTTCTTTATTTCGTATAACACGCATCATGGGTTTTTCTCTAGTGGGGAAAGTCTTATCGCATATATATTCTGTGTCCAGATTGCGTAAGCAAAATCAGAAACACACTACTACGCATCATCTGCTTCTCGTGAGAAGTTGCATCAACAGACACATATGGCACATGCACCACATGCATTAAAAGTGCGAGGGTGCTACGATATGAACCTATATGGTCAATGAGTCGCTTAGCAGCAACATGGCCATTGGACAAGAAAAGCAAAATGACACAGGTACCAGGAACAATTCATTCTCTATCTATCGCCATTTTTGTAACCGTTAAACAAGTGTGGCATATAGTTCACTGTTTTACCGAGATATCGGGTGCATCGTCATTTGTTTCATTATAACATGTTCTCACAGTATTCAAATTGCCACGCAGACAATACCTGTTTTCGCATATTGGATTACTTTGGATCCGCTGTGCTACATGAAACATATTACACTGTTCAAGATGATTATAGATAATAATAAGGAGACAAGAAAGCAAAAGAGTGAAAAGCATGATACATTAGAAGAGAGTATTTGAGAAGGATGATCTTCGTGTGTGTATAACAACACATTACTATTCTCACTCAGCCACGTTCAGCCTACGATATGGGGGGTATACAGAATGTAGAATCTGATTTCTACATACGCTGTAACGATCAAATGACCAATACTGTCAGAATTTACAAGTATGATTGTATTTCCGCGCAGTACAAGGTGACACAAAGAAAAGTAGGTTGATGCTTTTCCGCCATCCCCCACGGGCATTTTTACGCTCCTTCATAGGCCAGCCCCGCAAGATAGTATTCAAAGTGGGTATGGCTTATGTATCTCAGACGACATGTCTGGTTTTTCTCCTCTGGAATACATGGAAATCAGCTGAAAGCATTGAGAACAAGGGTCCACTCGTCTCATCAACCACTCAAAATCTCAGACTTACCTTTGCCTGATATGGTCTGCCCCACGACCACTTTGTGATAGCAACCTTGTTTTTTTTCATGGAAATCATCGGCCGTTTTTCTGTGTATGTGTCAGTTGTGACATCATAGCGTGCAACCGCTTCTGGTATCGTGGGTGTTCGTCTCCTCATTGATCTAAAGGAAATCCAAGACAACACATACTAAGCACATGTATGTGAGTGTGTGTGTGAATGAATACACCAATCGCTATCCCACATTTTCCCCCGCTCATTGTTATCCCTTTGATTTTTCTACCATGCGTAGAAGGAGGGCCGTGCATTCATATCCCCCATCCTCTTGACTTTTTCTACACATCCTAGCTTACATGATATTGACTTCGTGATTATAGCAGCTTCTTTACTGC
Source organism: Lichtheimia hyalospora FSU 10163 (assembly GCA_025094155.1). Classification (NCBI taxonomy): domain Eukaryota; kingdom Fungi; phylum Mucoromycota; class Mucoromycetes; order Mucorales; family Lichtheimiaceae; genus Lichtheimia; species Lichtheimia hyalospora. Next base: position 71,872 of record PTRB01000008.1, read on the forward strand.
AATATGTACATCTCACACTAAACTCAATCGGTATACTTGCTGTTTGCGTGTTTTTATCTGCAGTGGGGTGATCAGTGAGCAGGGAAAAAAAAAAGACCATAGAATTGGCGGCGACCAATCATACGAAACATACAATCGGGAATCGTCAAAATGTTTCCATCAGTTTCTTGAATCCAGAAAACAACTTTTTGTTGCTGTTGGACCAAACATGCATGAGCACTAATAGGGGCTCAGCCTCTCACGAGACATTAGAAGGGATGGGAATTCATGAACAAAAAGAAATTGAAAAAGGAGGTGAGAAAAAGAAGCTGACGATAATGTGTTTAATGCAATGCCATTTGGCCATCATCATGCTTTTAACACACACGCATTTTCTACGACTTTTGCCCGTTGATCGGCTATATTTTCCGGCGATTCCACATTGTGTCGGGGTATGGTTGGGTGTACAGTGCACTCATCACATGGAATACCACAGCACACAAGAAGATCAAACAGAAATATGTACACATACACAAGCTGATGGCTTGTGTTACTATCACCTTTTTGGTAGGACATTTCCTTGAACGGCGTTGTCCTTTTTACTAAAAACGATTTGAAAAAGATGGTGGGTGGCAACCACCCCTTACAGGGAGGGAAATCGAGTATCGTCATTGTTTCTTCCAGAAAATACTCCACAAACATCCCCATGTTTCTAATCCATTTACCGACAATCCCAGAAGCAGGTACAAGCGGAATCATTGTACCTGCTGTAAAGAGTGATACCTCGTATGTGGTGGGGAAAGCGCCCCGCGTTATTACAGCCAACCATGAATCACCATTTGAACAGCGATATGCTATACTCCATATGGAACAATTTAGCCTTTAAAAGTGGGGACAAATCAGGGCAAAAAAAAGCATCTTCATCCCGTAACTTGCAATCTTCAAATAAACCATGGGCGTGAAGAAGTGGTTCACGACTTTACCTGAATTTGGCATCCAAGGTGGCAAAAAGCTACGGGGTGTCTACTTGAACAAAGCCATCGGCTTCGTCGCTGGTGCTGGATTGTAAGCATGATTTGATTGTTGTCTATGCTATTCAATTTAATTGACCCTCTATTTTTTTTCTGTAGCCTGTGAGTAATCGAGTCAATGCAAAACTGACGACAATGATCGATATACTGATTCTCATACTTTACAGCATGTTTGGTTATGACCAAGGTGTCATGAGTTCTTTGCTTACGGTGAGTATTGTCATGATGTTGGTTACGAATAAAGTCGGTTACAGCAATGCTGACCTATACTTGGATGATCATTCTCTTTCAGCTTGAGGAATTCGAAAGACAATTCCCTACCGCCACACCCTATACTCCATCAGATCGTGTGTGTCGAGATCCTGGTCAATGTACTGGTACTCCAGCTTTACAATCGGTATGAGCAAAGGGGGTGGTGTATGTGATTTATTATGAAAAGCTAACATTGACTATTTTCGATTCAAGAACATGGTGTCTATTTATCAAATCGTAAGACAGCATTGGACTGCATGCATATATGCACAAGAAAACTCATCATGCTTCTACTTAGGGTTGTCTTTTGGGCGCTATTTTAATTCTTTTTGTTGGTGATTCTCTTGGTCGCCGTGTATCAACCTTCTGGGGAACTGCTATTATTATTGTAAGCATCCTATCATGTTCTCGCGCCTAAGACTAGATACTGACTAGTTATAGGCTGGTACAATCATTCAAGCTGCTGCCAATAGTTATGGTTTGCTTTGCTTTAGCCGTATCTTCACCGGTATTGGTAATGGCATGGTCACAAGTACCATTCCTACCTGGCAAAGCGAATGTGCCAAGCCAAAGGATCGTGGTTATCTTATCATGAATGAAGGCATGCTTATTGGCTTTGGTATTATGATTTCATATTGGATCGATTATGGTTTCTATCATACCACGGGGGAAATCCGCTGGCGTTTCCCTGTTGCTTTCCAAGCTTTCTTTGCTCTCGTTGTCATTTCTGGTATCCTTGTCCTTCCAGACTCTCCTCGTTGGTTGCTCAAGAAGAACTATGTCGAAGAAGCTCGTGATGTCATTGCTCGTCTCAATGGCGTTGATGTCGATTCCGAACAAGTCGCTGAAGACATTGCCATTTTGGAACACACTCTTGCTCTCGAAACAGAACGTTTCTCATGGCGCGAATTCTGGAGACATGGTCGCGTGCAGCACTTCCGTCGTATGTTACTTGGTGTCATTGCTCAAGCTATGCAACAATACTGCGGTAAGTAAAGGAAAATATGTTGTTCCTAAGTGTAATACTAACTATTGGTTCAGGTATCAACCTTATCACCTACTATGCCACCATTCTCTTTGAGCGATCGTAAGTGGAGACTTGCCTATGATGCGTATATAAGTTGTACTCATTATCATCTCTTTCCTATAGTCTTGGCTTTGACGCTTCCATGTCACGTCTTTTGGCTGCTGTCAATGGTACCGAATACTGGCTTTCAGCTGTTGTTGCCATGTTTTGTGTCGAACGATTTGGCCGGTAGGTTAACTTGATCCTGCTACTGCAATGATAACTGATACATGTTCTTTTTCATCACTTATAGTCGAAGGCTCATGTTTGTCGGCCTTGTTGGTATGATGTGCTCCATGGCTGTTCTTGCTGGCTGTATTTCATCTGGTGGTCGTGATGCTGAAGGCAACATCGTGTTGGCTGAAGCTGAAGGTGATGTCGCTACTTTGACACTGTTCACTTTCAACACTTTCTTCGCTATTGGTTTCCTTGGTATGACTTGGTTGTATCCTGCTGAAATCAATCCTTTGCGTACTCGTGTACAAGCAAACGCATTGTCCACTTGCTCCAACTGGTTATCCAACTATGTTATTGTCATGATTACTCCTCCTGCTATCGCCAACATTGGTTATGGTATCTATGTTATCTTTGCCATTTTCAACTTCCTCTTTATTCCCATTGTAAGTTTCGATTCATTTTTATCGATATGCAATGACATACTTATGCTAGTGGTACTAGGTATATTTCTTTTATCCCGAAACCAAGGGTCGCTCTCTGGAAGAGCTCGATGTTGTATTTGCCAAAGCCAACGAAGAAAACGTTTCACCTGTCAAGATGGCTCAAATTATGCCCAAGTTGGAAGGTGCTGCTCTAGAACGTGAACTTGCCCGTTACTTTGATGATGGCAGCAGTGCCGAAGGCTCTCAACAAGATGTTGAAAAAGCCCCTCAACAAGACACTGAAAAAGCACCACAACCTGAAAGTGACAAAGCACAGGATATTGAAAAGGTTGCTGTGGATCCTTAAAGTATAGAGCTGTTCATTTTCGCATTTACAGTTCTTATATCTTCACCTTCTTATCACCATTACAACCCTGTACAATTACTTTCTTTTTCCTGCTTCCTTTCTATAACGTATTGTTCTTTTTATAATATATCTAATTGATCATTATCTATAACATTTGAACACAATGTGTATTATGCAGTTGTCCATTGTTATTGTTGTGTAACCCAAACCAATACTACCCAGATCACAATAAACAATGCATGTTTACATAGAGCAGATGATGCATTGGCCAAGGTAGAAAAAGGATGTGTTTATCATGTGAGAGAAACTGGGTCCGTGCACAGTAATAGTTGCAGCATTTGACATTTGTGGTATTGACAAGAGGTAGTGGCTCCGATCATCCCGACTTCAAAGACACTTTTGACAGCATGACGTTTGTCGATCAAAGGGATGCCAAAAGTGGGCATATATATGATATTCACCAAAAGCATATATTTTTTCAATTATCCTTGCAGTATTCCCCGGGGGTTTGTTTCATGTAATCATTCTCATTTTTCGACCATTTCTCGAGATTCTTGAGAAGACCCACATTATCGGGTAACTGAAGAAGTTACCATATTCGGCCGTCACACTTTTGTATGACGTTCTCCACAAGGAGTGAAAGAATTGGAAGGTACCTGTGTTGGAAAAACGGAAAGCTTACAGAATGGGGAAGATTGGTCAAATCGCCATCTTAGAGTAACATGATGATCCCTGCAACAAGTATGCAGATTCGTGCATACCACTGTACAAACGAAACAATCTCCATGATCACCATACTGTATAAAATGTATATATATTTGAACTATATCAAAATGCTTGGTAACCCGAGTTGAATATCGAGCATCTATAGCTTTCTTATGCTTCTTGAGAGTCATCATCACATCAAGTATTCTGCGTTGAAACCTTGTCATACTCCGATTTCTGGTCCCAAGTTGCACACAATCGCCTGCGGAGGGTGGAGATAAGCAACACTATGCCTTTTGCAGTATGTGATTCAGAATCACATTTGCATTTATAAGAGAACTACTACAGAGCTATTGTACATTTTCTTGATTTGATTGCTTGCACATGCTATCATGGGATTCTATCGAACGGTTGTAGACAAGCTATCGAACCTGCCAGAATACAAAGTCCACAATGGACAAAAGCTTCATGGACGTCTCTTGAACTTGGGCATTGGATTCATTGCTGGAACAGGCTTGTATGTGTGAATTTACTCTCTCTCAAGTGATAATGATGGATTAGATACTAATTTGAAGAAACATTTTAGTCTGTAAGTACCTTTCAACAATACAATCCAGCATTATATACCAACAAACACAAATGTAGCATGTTTGGTTATGACCAAGGTGTCATGAGCTCTTTGCTTACGGTGAGTGTGTGTTTAAAAACCAGCATTCTGCACGCAATCTTTTATAAACGTTGCATCTTCTGACGCATATCATGAAATCAGCTTCCTAGTTTCCAACGACAATTCCCCACCGCCACACCTTTCTCGACAGCAAACGACGTATGTGATGATGAAGGTCAATGTACCGGCACGCCTGAACTCCAATCCGTAAGTATGCAAACATCGTACACAATCACAAGCGACTAATGCATATACAACTTACTCCGTACCATAGAATATGGTCAGCATTTATCAGATTGTAAGTTTCTCTTGGATATACACTCACCACCAATATCAAAGTGGAACTCATCTTAATTTACATTTTAGGGCTGCTTTTTGGGTGCAGTCTTAATCTTATTCTACGGTGATTCATGGGGTAGACGCAGTTCAACATTTTGGGGCACGTGGATTGTCATTGTAAGCATTTTCATGCCTCTTTATTTCTTTTCATTGTACATTGATTCTTATAATCACTCGTGACATAGGGTGGTACCATTATCCAAGCAGCAGCACATGATTATGGTACTCTTTGTTTTGGACGTATTTTTGGTGGTATTGGTAACGGCATGGTTACAAGCACCATTCCCACTTGGCAAAGTGAATGTGCCAAACCCAAAGACCGTGGTTTCCTTATCATGAACGAAGGCATGCTTATTGGTTTTGGTATCATGATTTCATACTGGGTCGACTATGGATTCTACTTTTTGGAAGGCAGTGTCCAGTGGCGTTTCCCTATTGCATTTCAATCCTTCTTTTCTTTGATTGTCATTGCTGGTCTCTTTATTCTTCCTGATTCACCTCGTTGGTTGCTCAAAAAAGGCCGTGTGGAAGAAGCTCGTGAAGTGATCGCCCGTTTGAATGATGCCGATGTCAATAGTGAATCTGTAGCAGAAGATATGGCCATCTTGGAACATACCCTTGCTCTTGAAGGTCAAAAGTTCTCCTATCGTGAATTCTGGAAGCACGGTAGTGTACAGCATTTCCGTCGCTGCTTGCTCGGTGTCATTGCTCAAGCTATGCAACAATACTGCGGTAGGTCTTTAAAATTGTTTGATCGAACATTGCATTTATTTTATCTGTCAGGTATCAATCTAATCACATATTATGCAACAATGCTCTTTGAGGAATCGTAAGTAGAGTTACTCATACAAGTGTCGACAAACATCCTCTAACACTACTTTCATAATGATATAGGCTTGGTTTTGACGCTGCCATGTCTCGTCTTTTGGCTGCTGTAAACGGTACCGAGTATTGGTTATCTGCTGTTGTTGCCATGTTCTGTGTCGAACGATTTGGCCGGTAAGTTGACTTCAACTACTGTTTCATTCCACTTGTCATTTAACGCTACTATAATTTATATAGTCGTAAACTGATGTTTGTGGGTCTTGTCGGCATGATGTGCTCTATGGCTATGTTGGCAGGATGTATTTCAGCCGGTTGGCGCGATGAAATTGGCAACATTGTGCTCCCTGAAGCTGAAGGTTATGTTGCTACTTTGACACTATTCACTTTCAACACTTTCTTCGCTATTGGTTTCCTTGGTATGACTTGGTTGTATCCTGCTGAAATCAATCCTTTGCGTACTCGTGTACAAGCAAACGCATTGTCCACTTGCTCCAACTGGTTATCCAACTATGTTATTGTCATGATTACTCCTCCTGCTATCGCCAACATTGGTTATGGTATCTATGTTATCTTTGCCATTTTCAACTTCCTCTTTATTCCTCTTGTAAGTTTTTATTTACTGTCATTGATATGGGATGATATTTTTATGCTGATGGTGATATTAGGTATATTTCTTCTATCCCGAAACCAAGGGACGCTCTCTGGAAGAGCTCGATGTTGTATTTGCCAAAGCCAACGAAGAAAACATTTCACCTGTCAAGATGGCTCAAATTATGCCCAAGTTGGAAGGTGCAGCTTTAGAACGTGAACTTGCCCGTTACTTTGATGATGGCAGCAGTGCTGAAGGCTCTCAAAAAGATGATATGGAGAAGTCTGCTGCAGCAGCAGCATCTTCCGATGAAAAGGTCGAAACAACACCCCAATGAAATGAATACTATCGCTAGCTACTATCTTTATATGTAAACATTAAACTAATATATCGACGATCTCTTATCAATGCTGCTTGCAAATGGTTGAATGTGTGGGGAAGTTACTATTGTTGGTATAATTTTGGCTACAGAAGATCACGCAAACTGTGGACTCTTTCCATAACGCCAGCCGTTCCCCAATGTCGTCGCCTTTGGCAGCTGTTGCTCAATTCTGTGCCACTGCAACTATCAATCGAAACAAGCTTGCTTGCTGTCAGCTAATTACTCGGGCGGCATCTCATGGTGCCAAGGTAACCGTTGCTATGAATGAACGAACATGCAATAGTAGTGGTAACTAAACAATTGACTTGCAGATGATCTTTCTCCCGGAAGCATCAGACTTTATTGCAAGTTCAGCACCTGAAGCCTTGTCGTTGACAACGAGTGTACAAGATTCCGAATTTGTCCAAGGTGTTCAAGAAACTGCAAGGAAAGAACGTATGTGGGTATCTGTTGGTGTGCATGAAAAGGTACAGTAAATCCTAATGCATAATGTATGGAAGGATACTATAACTGATATTATCTCTTTTATAGAGCTTATCGTCAACACGCATCTATAATACCCATCTGATCATCGATGACCAAGGCCACATTGTTTCCACATATCGTAAATTGCATCTCTTTAATGTGGATATCAAAGATGGTCCTCGACTTTTGGAGAGTGAAACTACACAACAAGGTGACACTATTGCGGATCCAGTATCAACACCATTGGGTCATGTTGGTCCCCAGATTTGCTATGATCTACGTTTCGCCGAGCTTTCAATTGCACAACGACGACGAGGTGCTGATATATTGACATTTCCAAGCGCGTTTACAGTCAAAACTGGAATGGCACATTGGGGTAAGTGGATATCCGTCGATAAAGAAAAACAAGAAATTGACATGGATTATGCAGAGCCCCTTTTACGCGCACGTGCTATAGAAACGCAAACGTATGTAATCGCTGCAGCACAAGTGGGTCAACACAATGAAAAGAGAATCAGTTATGGAAACGCCATGGTGAGTTTGTGTAACACGGATGATCAACATGTTTCATCCCAACGCATAAAGTATTGACTTCCTTCAAATAGATTGTCGACCCTTGGGGAACAATACTAGCACGATGTGCAGATACCACATTGCCTACATTAGCCATGGCACCGATAGACCTAGATTATTTGAATAAGCTTAGACTTGAAATGCCTGTGATGGATCATCGTAGAATAGATATGTATCCAAATATCCAGTAGTAGTAGCTGAAGTTGAAACACATAATGCGCTTCTCCCCTCCTCTTTTTTTTGACACACTTGCTTTCTTTCTTTTCCACTACTCTTTGTTCTCAATAACATCTATCAACACCATGTCCGATGACAATGAAATGATTATTGTTGATGATGACTCGCCTCCACCATTGGATAATTTAGCGCTTGATGAGCTTCCTCCACCGTTACCATCATCTTTATCGCCATCAACTCCTGTACCTCTTCAAAGCTCACGTTCCAAGATTACTGAACTAGTTTCCAAGATGACACGCAAACATCGTAAAAATAAGCGACAACCTGGAGATGGCATGTCAGAGTTTGACGAGGATGAAAGTGACGAGGATGATCAAAGTGACACGTCTAGCTCTACGAGCAGCAGTGATGATAACATGGCAGAGGATGTGGATGGTGTTGATACAGATGATCTTTTAGAAGAAGCTGATGAACTACCACCACTCCGAAACAAAAAAGTCATTGTATCGACGAGACGAGTTGTTGCTATGCTCAACAAGACGCGTGAAAAGAAACTGCGGGCATTAAAACAAGCCAAAGCGAGAGCCAAGAAACGCGACCACGAGGTATTGTGGATGAGCCTTGATTATATATTTATCTCAATTTTCTGTAACATGGTCTATTAGCTTCTCACGGCATTATTACTACGCCCTCCTCCACGCAGGACGAGAATCCAAGATTATCAATATGATCCAGCTGCAGTGGAAGAACTTGCCAATCAGTACCCTGATTCATATTGGCAATTTCACGCAGATAGAGAATTTCCTATGGTGGATGTGATTAATGAAAAGTACCCGGTCAAGGCACTTAATCAAAATTTGGGTGATCATGGTGAGTGTGAGTGCGTACATACTTTTATTTCATAATCATTTAATCACTGTACCTATAGGACCTGTTACTGCCATGACCTTATCACCTGATGGCGTCATCTTGGCTACATTTTCAAGCACTGGTGCGATTCAACTTTGGGATATTGCAGATAATTTCAAGCTTTTGAGACGCCTTCGAGACAGTGGAGAAACACAGATTGAGGAATTCTATTGTGGAAAGTTTTCAAACGATCAAGAACTCATTGTAGCGGGTGGCAAACTTAAGAATCGATCTGTATGGTCATCTCAAGACGATGATAATCACATTCTACCGTGTCCGATCAAAGCAAGTATCCAATAAGCTATTGCTGATATCACTGATTAATGGAATTTTAGATCTTTAGCGTAGAAACAGGACATCGAGTGGGACAACTGGATGGACATGCTGAAGAAGTTTTATGTATAAAAGCGGTGTCATTCAAAGGCGAGAACTATTATCTCAGCACAAGTCAAGATGGCTATATTATCAAATGGCATATGAATCAAGATTGGATGTAAGTCAATGGTTTCTCCCTTTCTTTCTTTTTGTCCATGGTATCTGATGACAGTACATGTATAGTACGCTTGTAGATTCAATACCAATGGATGATGGGTTGACATGCATGGCATTCACAGTATCCTTTGTACCCAACACGGGAAACAAGCTTTTTATGGCAGCTTGCGATGCTCATTTACGGTTATATGACTTTGAAGAAGCTCTGGTATGTTTTATTTTCATTGTCATTTCTTCAAGACGATCAGGATGTAACGTGTTAAATATGGGGATTAGCTACTTCAAACATTTGAAGACATATATTCTTCATATTGCGATTGCGGAAAATTCGTGCGATGGCTGGATGAAGCGGATATGGAACAACAAAGTGACACCACCGAGCAAGTCAATGACGAGAAAAAAGCAGATAATGACAAAGTTGAGCCTGTTGACCAGCAAATCGATACTGATCCCCAAAAAGACAAGGAAAAGGGGAATTCGGCAAATAATGAACCATCACTGGAGGATAAAAAGGAAATACCCCAACAACAACACGCATGGTTTATCAGCCGAGGAGCAGAAATGTGCGATGTTAGTGAAGGACTGTGTACGTAGATATGATTGGAAAGCGCTTCATTTCATTGTTTTGACAACCTTATTAATAGCATCCATCCCTAATGTTTGCACATTGCACAAGCTCATCTTTCCTTCAGAAAAAGGTGGTCGATTTCAGCTAGAACAAATCAAACGATATGGCCATGAGGAGTAAGTTGTTTAACCGATCTTATTTATGTGGATTCTCTCGCTTATTCTAATGCAACACAGCTATCATGCGAATTCCTGGCTTGTCAAGATCACTACGAATGGGCGATATCTTTTAGCTCCAACGATTTATGGTCAATTGTTTGTGTTCAATATGCTAACAGGGCAAGTGACAGCCGTTATAAAAGAGCATGAAGGTAACTAGCACATGATTATTATTTACAACCCATCAAAGAGCTGATCATTTATTGTTGATAGATCTTGAAGTGCGTGATGTCATTTTCCATCCATATCGACCTTTAGTGTTTTCTTCTGGAGATGGTATTTGTGTGATGGGTAGCAGAGTGGGGTAGAGCAAGGTATTTATATACAATTTGTAGATGGGTATGTCAAGGTATACACATTCGAGGAAGCAATTACTACATAGCAATTATCCCTTGTTATAAAGAAATGCTTTCGTGCCCTTTACCTTTGTTCCGAGTAGCATTTCTGTGATGTTTCAGGTTCTTGGGGGTGGTGAAAGGGCTATAGAGCTTTTCCATCAGATCATCTGGACTCGTCTTGCATAATTCTCCTAATACAGCATGTCGATCTGGTGCATCGGTTTCTTCAGACTTGTAGATGGGTGTGTCACTGTTAATATCATCGGTCGGATCGTGGATGGGAATAATTGAACGCCTGTAAAGATGCTGACCAGATTGTCGGATGGGTGGTAGAATAGGTGAAGAAGAGGAAGAAATAATCTTATACATGGATAAAACATCATTTTCTGCTCTTTCTTTGTTCATTGGGTGTTGTAGGTCATTGGAGGAAGAAGAACCAGGTATTGCCGTATCATCCATGCTCTTGCTACGATGCACCATTTCCACTGGAGGATCTTATTTCAGCCAACGATATAACATATAATAACCCATTGCCATTTACCTGCAGTAGGTGGTGATGGTGAAACTGGATATCCTTGGTTAGAATGATGAAAGTGCAAAAGTAGTAAAAGCTTATACCTTCTGCACTGCGATGGCTAGCTTTATTCCCACAGCTGCATTTGATATGCATCTTTTTCTTCACTCGAAGTTCCCTGCAAGTGTTGCACTGAGTCACTGGTCTTCCTTTCCTTTTAATCTCGACAAGACTACGATGGGTGTGCTCACACTTTGACGATCGATGTCCCTACTTTAATACACAACGAATTTAACCTTGCTTGCATTCCAGTGGTTGGTCAAGACTTGCCTTGATACAGGTAGTGCAGGCATACTTGCGCGTGACACCGTCTTGATCTTTAATGAGCACCATTACGAATGTAGTGAAAAAAGGAAACTTGATGACACGTTGGATTGTGGAGACCAAGTATAGAAAGAGTGGAAGGAAAAGAAGAGCTCAAGACACAAAACTGGCTCGAATATAGAAAAAGGAGTAGTGTGTGTGCAACAATATCGTTTTGCATAAAAGACGAGTTGCCGTCCCAACAATAACCTGGTTACCATCCGATCCCTTGCAACCATCCATCACGAGCCCCTGTTATTCAACACAAATGCACAATGGGTTTGAGACCAATGCCCTTGCAACAGTTACTGACCCCAGTTCATGGATCCCATTTATCCTCGCAACCCTCATTGAACGTTTCTTCTTTGCTTGTCTTTTCATCCTTTCATCAATATCATGGACAGCTACGGAAACATTTATCCTTTGACAAATCCTCTTGTGCTTATCACTTCTTGCTTTGCAGTGGTAAGTTGGCATCTCATCATGCGTTTTGTATCATCATCTCATTCACCTTTTTTATTAGGCTGGATGGGTGATTGCTTTCGTAGGCGCTTGTGTCGCTGCTTTGCATGGCATTGCATGGTGGATCATCATTTTCGAGTTATTCTTCACAGTGGGAATAGTGGTGGCCTTAGGCTTAGGTGGATTCCTACCGCATCGTGGCATGGTTAGTAGAATGATACCAATCCTTTGTCATGTGATTTTATTGCTGACTCTTTTCCTTTGATAGCTTCTGACATTGCTAGCCATTAGCTTTGTCTATCTCACCTATATTATCCCATTGATCAAGGCGGATGGTACTCCCGGTGGTCGTGCCACTATGGGTGGTCTTATCATTCTGATCATTATGCAGGTAAGAATATATGCAAACATATCATGATGACATGAGTGGTTTATGCCATGCACTTTTCTACACTAGGGATTTTGGATCTTCTTGCTTGGTATCTCGGAAGAATCTCGTCTCTATCCACTCTTTTATGGTCGAAACAATGTCAACATCCCGAACATTTCTACATCTATTCGCCCAAGTAACTTCCAGTCCAGTTACTCTCGTAATAAGGAAAATCCTTTGCCACCCGTTGGTTCTTCAAGTCCTGGTGAAGGTGAAGCTGGATCTTACTCTACTGCAAAGGCTATGCACACATGTAAGTGCTTGATCGCCATTGTTATCTCGCATTCTATTGACAAATACTCTTGATAGATCGTGCCAATCCTCAAGATCCAAGTGAGCTATCCTTTTCCAAGAATGAAGAGCTAGAGATCATTGATCGCAACGGCAACTGGTGGAAAGCTAGGAAGCAAGACGGCTCTGTTGGCATTGTACCCAGCAATTATGTAAGCAACTCATAGTTGTTTTATTTACGATGCACATGATATACTAACTATGCTCTATAGTTCTCTTCTGTTTAGATACACATCACTTATAATAGAAATGGAATCCACCAATTATCTAAATACAAAGTTTATTATATTATCTATGAATCGTAATGTTCATTCAATTTTTGCCTTGTTGGTATGCTTTGTAGTGGGTGCTACTGCTGCTGCCAAAAGAGTGATTAAACTCATACCGAGAGCTGCTGCTGCGTAACAACGTTGTGGACCAGCAATCCAATACAATCCACATGCTGACACTGGACCGAGAGCACGACCTAATTGACCTGAACTGCGAAATTCACCAAGTGCACGACCTTTGGCCAGCAAAGGATGGGTGTCTTTAGCCTTGTCATCTTGACATTGTAGACTTGCTAGACCTGTCAAACAATTCACCACAGTGCCTGTTGTCAATGCCAAACATGAAACACCTGCGTAGAGCCATTGTACTGCGCTTGAAGTGGAAACCGATGATGATGCCATTATACCTAAACACACAAGTCCCAATGTGCAGGATACCATGCCTTGCAATACCAATGCCTTTTCACCGAGCTTTTGGACTCTGCGCCGTACATATCCTCCTTGTATCAAGGCTGAAAGAATACCCATGTATGCTAATAGCTTGCCTTGCTGCATGTTGGTATAGTCCAATACATCAAATGTCAGAAAGACCAATGTAAACTCCATGCCAGAAAAGAGAAATAGGTGTAATCCATGAATCCATTTCAGTCGTTTCAAGTTGGCGAGTCGTGTTTCAATAGTTGAAAGTGCATCAGATACTGGTTGTGTACTGGTTTCTTCAGAGTCTTTGCTTGTATTTGAATGGATATGGATCGTTTCTGGTAACTTGAAATAAATGTACACTGTTTCAATCAATAAAAGGACAAGTGCTACCAAGGCTGGTGTGGAATATGGATATATGCCAAGTCGCTCTGCTGCTATCGGATGAAGCTGGCTGAGATCGACAGAAGCAAACCACGCACCAATGGCTGGTCCTAGTGTGAACGCAACGGCAAAGGCGATTCCTACTAGAGCCTAATACATACTCCTTTCAGCTTGTGAATAATAATAAGGTTATCTGTTATTGCTTACCAAGTGCTTTGATCTTTTCTCTGGTTCGGTCACATCCGAAATGATTGCAATACTAAGCTGCACATTCCCTTCACTCAAACCGGCAACAATTCGAGCCAACAAGAACATGGAGAATGATTGTGCAAATATCCACATGGCAGAAGACAACAAATTCCCAATCTATAATCATATCATCAATTCCACAGTATACCTTTACATGTACCTCTTGATACATACCATGGTTAATAATAAAACGCGACGTCGCCCCATACGATCACTGGCACGTCCAATGATGGGTGAAACGAAGAACTGTAGCAACGAAAACATCGAACCGAGTAATCCTCCTAATAACACCGTATCCCATTTGTCTCCACGGTCATTTTTGGATGTTGTAATCCAATCCTTATAATGTTCCATCATTTGAAGTGCATAACTGAGTAGAGTTCGCTACAATCGATATGTCAGACTATGGCAACTTGTGAAAGAGGACTACGGATAATATACATACCTCATTGCTTTCTTGTTCACGATAGTAATTGAGTAGACGAGGGAACAATGGTAGAATAATAGTGAATGCCAACAGGTCAATGAGTAACGCAGTGATGACAGTTGTCACAATGGCCCGTTGTCGTGTCATGTGTAATAACGGGAAGAAAGCGGGAGAATGATGCTACGCGGGTGCGACGCATGATTTTTGAATCCAGGTTAAGCACATTACCAGCGCCTGCCACGTGGATTAGAAAATCATGCACCATCGCTCCATTCAAAGCATTTACAGGAAATATATATAAACATCCTACAAGTCTATTTGAAACATCATCACTAACAGCATACTCTGGATGGAGCACCTTCGACTTTATTATGTGTTATGATGCATGGCTCACATTGCTATCTCCCACTCTCAAGTTGAAGAAATGCACATTCAATTGAACATGGTACATAAATTCCATCTGAGAAAGTGACTGTGAGATTGGGTTCATATCCTCTATAATGTTGGTCACTCCTGCGGAGGCAACAATAGTATCTTTAAAGGGAATCTTTCAATCCTTATCGGCTTCATATCTTTTGGCTTCATCTACTACAATATGTCTTACATTGAGCAGCTGCTTAACATCATCTATTCTATGATTGGTACTTGTGCTAGAATCCAATGATAGTTTACAAATAGGATAAGCAACAAGGATGGAGTTAAGAAATGATGGACTAGACAAAGATCTCATTATCATGTACGATCCATATAATAGAGTAGAATATGAGACAATCAATGATGGTATATCATTCAAGGGATACATGGAATGCATATAAATCAACATCTTTTAACAATGATATAACATTATATCAAATTCCTTTATACTGACTGATCCACTGGAATTAACACAAGAATGATTTACGCTCTCCAAGTCCAAAAATGGAATCAGGAACGGTCGTTGGAGCCCATCCACGTCACAAGGCCGAACCCAGTTTTGCCAATTTTGTCCACAGCCGTCAAGTAAACACCTTTCGCACACAATGTCCTCTGGTTTCGGTTTGGATGGCGGTAATGCTTCATTGTCTCTTTTTCATTCCAATGCCACTCGAGTAACCTTTTACTTTTATTAGGCCGCGGCCGATGCTTTCATTTCTGGCAAGAATTCAACAAGTGCTATGCTAGTGCCGATTTCCCCCAACAGTGCCTTGCACAACGCGATGATTATCTCGAATGTCTTCACCACACCAAAGAGGTAAATAAATGATACCTTATGATATGAAATGATCAAGATGTTAAATGCATATATTGAATAGTTTGCTCGTGTGACCCGTATCAAGGCCGAGGAACTCAAGCAAGCTGAAAAGAAGTTGAAGCTCAAGGAAGCCGCCAACGCTGCAGCCAACTCCAACATGGCTCGACTCAACATTGTGGATGATAAGCAACAGCCTATCGAGAGCAAAGCATAATTGCTTATTGTACAAATAAAAAAGACGAGACGATAGATCAGCCATTGTAATTCTATGCACGTATCGTTATCAATTAAAGAGATATCCAGCAATATTCTCGTTTAAACCGATGCATCATGCAGCAGAAGCCATGGATGGATGCTGATCAACGTTGAATCCCCTTTCCCCCTTCTTTATTTATCTCTCTTTGCTCTCTTTGGAGACAAATGAAGCACGGTTCACATCCACTCGTTCATTTACAAAAAGAAAATCAACTGCCCCAGAGCGGCGTCATCACTCTTCAACCAGGATCATACTGCTCATGCTTGATATTCTTTTACTTGCACCTGACGTTATCTCTTTCCTCTTACCATAAAACCACACCCTATCCTTTGTATGGAATACCATAGCAACCACCCAAAAAACCAACTCTATTAACGACAACCCAGCCCATTAGTACCGATTCTATCCTCTTCCAATCCCACTTTTTGATTACTTGTTACCTTTTTCCAAGGTACATCTGTAACCAAGGCAACCCCCATTACAGTTATAGCTGACAATATCCTTTCTTTTCCAGCAATGTACACACGATCGCCTCATGTCGGCGGCCAAAGGTCACTCATCAATCCTCCGACTTTTATTGAATACAAAGATGCGCGGTTTCTCATTGTCGACGCACCAAGCAACAACAACTTGCCGCTTTATATTCAAGTATGACAGGTGCCAATATGTGTGTTTGTAGGGGGATAACGTATCAACATGTTTTATTTAGGAATTCACTCGGTGGAATGTTACCGATGTAGTGCGTTGCTGCTATGCAACATATTCTCCAGTACCGTTGAAGGAACAGGGTATTCAAGTTCATGATTGGGTTTTCGGTGACGGTGAAGCACCTCCAACACACATTGTCGATGCATGGCTAGACTTGATCGACGAACGATTTGGAAATACATCATCCGATACCACTACTACTACTACTACTACATCAACTCCTTCTTCAACACCTGCATGCATTGCTACACATTGTGTCGCCGGTTTAGGAAGGTAATAGCAATGGGTTGAAAAGAGTAACGAATCATATATCTGATCGTATTCTCTCTCTCTAGAGCACCTGTTCTGGTAGCAATTGCACTCATTGAATTGGGTATGCCTGCCCTGGATGCTGTTGCTTATATCCGTGAACGACGACGAGGAGCCATCAATAACAAGCAGCTCAAGTACATTGAAGGATACAAGCGACGAACCAAAAACAAGTGTATAATATGCTAGATTATTGGGTCAATGTAGATTTTTGTTCTTCTCTCTCTTAAACAATGACTTGTTACTGGTTAATTATATTCATTATCGATATCACACACATAATGAAATGGGAGACAAAGACGTGGATCAAGTTGGGTTATTATTATCATCAAAGAGCATATGGGGGAGTAGGGTATAAGTCAATGTAGTGGTATGATGTAGTTGCTAGGTGCAGTAGTCAAAGTCATCCATAATGGGATTTTTCGTGGTAGTAGGTTTCAGCTTGTTCTATCAACCAATGCCAACCTGCGTCGAATGTGGAGCTTCCGTTAGAAACCTTTATACACAGTACAGCAAAGACAATATACGATTAACGTCATGTGCAAGTGAGCTCTCAACAAACATGACAGCTGATGAATGCTGACACGAAACAATAGGATCAGTGTAATGAGTTTGCTGACAAGTACATTGAGCACGACTTTGTCATCATATTCATTGACATGCTTCTGCACAAGCCCCAGGTGTATCGCCATTTGCTGTTCAATCGGATATCACAAGCTGGGAATAGGATCGAGGTATATACCAATGATGCCATACGACCCTACCATTAGTTCATTGTGCATATTATAGCCACACGTGACACGCTTCGCCATCTTATTGATCCTCTTTGAAGTTTGTAAGAACTCAGCATACATTTGAAAGGATATGAGCTAAAAAAAAACCGTTCGTAGATATGAAATGGTTTCGACTCGAGACGTATCATGCAGACTATGAAACAACCTTTGTACAGCACCCGTTACATTACCAATACATGTATATCTTGACACTGTGTATTATAGGCAAGTAGTAATACCACTGCTATTATTGGAAATGTTAACACATGAATGATGGTTACAGAATTTGCAGCGTTCCATTGCTGCGTTCGACTAGCCATTCGATGGTATCTCCTCTACCACCCACCATCATCTAAGCAAATAAGGTACGCGAGGAAATGGTTATACCTACTGCATAATCTAACGCTTATGCAATCATGTTAGATACAATTATGTGTCAATGGCATTGATCATATCAAGTTTTGGGAAGATGCTCCTCATCCTGATGGTGATATGGGATTACAAACAGCTCGAATACTCTTGGCTTGTTAGTCTCATTGTATTAGCATCCAATGCAGAGGCGTTATCAGGTATGTCAACTCGATCTGTATACGCCATTTCAGATATCTAAACTAGGGATTCCTCTCTAGTGTACTTGGGGATTCGATATGTACGGGTGGTAGGGATTCTGCTCCTTGGGATAGCAGGCAAGCTTCTCGCGCAATACGTTTTCCTCTACATTACGGGAAGAATGAGCTCTCCGCCATCTGTTTGGCTTAGCTTTTGATCCAAAGCACAACAACCGTGATACGAAATCTTCCGGATGATGAAAACGGCCATTATTCCCTTGCTTGCACTGGCAATCATCTTGTAAAGGAGTCTTCAAGCACGGACATATCCACAGCACTTTTATGGCAGAACATCAAGACTTTATTGTAGCACAGAATATTAGCGATAGGGAGAAGAGATAATCATCACTTTTATGAACACGATTTTTCCTTGGACCGCTCATGTTAATTGCTGCAGTAGCATTTTAATTGTATTGGTTACTTTTCCGATTGGATTGGATAGTAAACTGAAAACGTTCACTTGATTTGGGATGGTGGTGATGTGTCAATGAAATTGTGTGTGATATAATATAATGATTGCAGGACGCGCATGTTCACCGATGGTGAATTATCATATCGAGCTCATTGTCGTTGGTCAATGACATGGTTTTCTTTTAAGAACCTGCACCAATCCTCTCGCTTTATTACGAACTCATAAACTAAGCTTGTTCTTTATTCTTTCTTCGTGTGTTGCAACCCCTTGCTATTTCTGGTTAAGGAGTAACTCCATGCATCACACAGGGGTCGTTACTAATATTCTAAAGATGATTCTTCTCGAGGCATGTCTTGAACATCCTAATTGCAGGAACAGGAACCATGGTGAGCATTCTTGTTGCAGTAGTATAGAAATGGTGTGAATGTGATTTATTGCACAAAACTATACAAGTCACTATGGCATGTTTGGCGGATCATTTGTGTTTGACGGGTATATCCAAGTATGCAGATGCATTGCATCTCTAAAGTCTGATTGGATGCGCTGCGCTTATCACTTTGACTTAGAATTCCAGTACATGTTTTAAGGGGTGAAATATATCGCGATTATGCATGGGGATCCTTTCCATGAGGGAGAAAAAAAGGGAGTGATGGAATTGAATAGAATATCTTTGTTATTCCTCCTCAATCTCGACTATACGTGGTGTTGAATTAGCTGTAGTAACATGTTGATGATCGTGAATAAAACTAGTGGTAGATGAGCTAGTGCTCTTGCTGTTGTAAGACTTTGTATCATTTCGTTGGGGATAGCTGAGTTGCCTGTTGATGAATCGTATCCCATCTCCTCTTCCATTGCCTGCTGGCTTTGCTTGTACTTGAATAATTGGATAGTGCACAATGGATATATTCGGTCGATTGATAGGTGTCGCATTGATTTTAGCAGTGCCATTTTCGAGCAATTGTCGATCTGATTGAACTGTCAACGCACCCTTCTTGAGCAGCTTTGAATAATCTATCAAGACGTCAGATAGATGCTCCTCAGAATAATCGTTGTAGCCAATGAACTTACGTAGTCCACAAGCATTACACAATGTCCTGGCACCATCAGGTCCTCGTCGCCATTCGGGCGTTTCTGTAGTGTGACACGAATGACACCGCTGTCCTGCAGTGCTCCGCTTCTATTATTACACAAGAAACGCATGGTCCAATTGAGTTATTCGTGGTCGGTTAATAACATATTTAAATTGAATACATACTGTACGTCGTCTTATTTTGGGTCGCATAGTATCATCTTGGGGTGGCCTAGCCTGGCGAATTAAGGCGTATTCTGAATCCTTGAGCTGATAACAACGTTATATAAACAACCCTCTTAGGGGATCATCTTTCCTACCTCTAATCCAGCATCATTGTGAGATCGTTTTTGACCCGTTTTTGATTCATGTTCCTGAAGCATTCCTAGAGATGATAATAAACTTTGTGCTGTGCGTGCTGCGTTGTCCAAGAGCTGTTGCCAGTCAATTTCGGATCGCGATCTCAGATCATGATCTCTACACCGATCCAAGTCTTGACAAAGAGTAGTACATTGTCCAATGATCTATTATTCATCCCAGGGGAAAGTAAACAAGAAGGGGTTAGAAAGATGTTAGTATCGTGGGTGAACGATGATGGACGCTGCACCATCACTCTACACACCTCCTATCATCATCATCATCATCATCATCCATTCCCAAATGTCAATTACGTACTTGATTTAAATCCACAGATGACTCTAGTGTCGAATAAGGTGCTGCTTGTGATATGGAAGCTGAAGATGATGTATTGCTGCTATTTACAGAAGGCACTGGGAGATATTCATGAAAACTGGGTGCTGGCGTTGTTGTTGTTGCCGAAGAAGGGTATCGTAACTGAGGTAGTTGCACATTGGAAGTCAATTGAAAAGTGGGTTGTATACTAGTAGCGTTGCGTCCTCCAAGATCCAGTTGTTCCAAAGCAATTGCATCTCTATAACAATGGTGCAAATGTTAATGGTCAACATTGACGCTGACAGTAGTATACACCTACGACTCTGGACGGTGAGGACTTCTTGGTGAATGGGGAGAAGGCAATGCATCGCACTCTTCTGGAGAGGTAGAGCACAGTGCTGAAATATCCATGCAGCTAATGAAAAAGACAAGGAGAGAGAGGGAAGAAAAAAAAAAAAAAGAGAAAGATCAAGCGGGACCACATCAGCAAGCTTATACACGAAATCAAAAGTCGCCAAAGTATACACACATCCATCATAGCTTCCCTTGGATACCAACAATTGCCTTGACTACTCATTCTATACTTCCTCTTTTCTTGTCCCGTTGTTGTTCCATCATGATAATTATAACACTTTCTATCAAAAGATGAACCACCATTACCTTGGACGAGATCATCATAAAAATGATATGATTATGCTTGACTATTACCCATGTATTGATGATGATAACATTGGTTTTAATATCGTTGATTGCTACTTTTATTATGTATTTGCGTTCCACATACACACCATGATGTTGCAAGTCTTGACTTTGGATTATGATATCCCGATCCCAATTGTCCATATGTGGAAATCGGCGATCGATGGTCCTGTAAACCGAGGAGATCTGCATGTATTATCCATTTTCTTAGGTAGCAAATTATCTTTAAGCCAGAAAATGCCAACATTATTTGAATCGTTTCAAATCTCCCTCGCTCCCTAAATGTGACTGATTCAAAAAGATTATGAGCCATATTATTCTCACCTTGTTCATTCATCGGATGCTCCCGCAGCTTGCACAGATGCTAAATCTCTGTGCAACTTTGAAATCACCCATTACCCTATTTGTCCGCCCACATGTGTGTTATGCCCATGCATTTCCATATCACTGATAAAAGACGGCTTCCTATACCGCAGTTATGGATCACGCAGTTCATTGTTGCTGATATCGCGATCCATAGTGCAACACAATCAAGAAGCAACCATGGTGTACTCTTATCATGCACGACAAGCAGGATCATTGTTTGAAACATTTATTCCTTCTTTTACAAACTATCCGGATGACCGACCATATAGATTACTGCCAGAGTATTGATCCACACAAAAGTTACTTGTTTTGCCAATACAAAGCAACCATCTTTGGCAAATCAAATACCTCTGCCAAGCCAAAAGTTTATCTCAAGTCGGTAGATCACACGATAACCAAATTAGCGTAATGTTTAATTCTCCTTACGCCATAGCTATATGATTGCACAGATTGGGTACCATGGTACTATAGGCATTTTTTTTAACCTGGGGTCACGATAAGATTTGCCGCCATATGATGACAATGTGAGACGTTACAATAAACCTGTCAAAATGTTGCTCATAATGGCGCTTGATGGCTTGGATTGAAAAAGAGTCATGCACCATCATTGTCACTTATACGTGGTATCTGGTGCTTGGATAAACAAAACTTTATGCCACCCATACCGCAGTAAATCCGCAGTGAGCGGGCAAACATCCACCCACTGCTCAGCCACGTTAGGAATGCATTCAATACCGTACCATCCGCGATATCATGGATAAATAAACACTTGTTGAATCCAATGATAGGATCAAGGTATTGCTACCTGTAGCTTTTAGAGCTTTTCTTTTGGCAACAAAAAATATGGAAACGAACAAGGGGAATGACAATTTCCAAATCTGGGTCATCTCCGCAAGAATTAGCGTGGTCGCTATAGCAACACAATGGTATGGGTTACACGAACCTGCATTGACAAGCACAAACCATGCTGCGGGATTGTCTCTTTGTACCTGTGGGCTTGGAAAACCGCAGTCGATTTTCTTCGTGTGGCAAGTATTTTGCTTGACACCAGAAATGGATATGAACACTTTTCCGCAGCAGCATGCCAACATGTATAAAAGACTCGAGTTGTATCCTTTAGCGAACCGATACATCTCTTTCTTCGTTCACTGACTACCACACGGCAGTCATATTATCACTCACACACACTATGCCAGCGCCATCGACCTTAATCCAATCATCAACACGTGCCATCGACACCCTTCTCACTTTGCTAGAGAAAGTGTTGGATGAGTCATTCTGGGAAAGCATGATGGGTCCAAGACTTGTTAACCTTGCAAAACGTTACTTTGGAAATGACTTTGTGATTCTCAGTGCTGTGTTCTATATCTCAAGTGAGTACCATTGCCAATAGTGCTGGATCTATGCTGATACAGGTATTTGAATCATAGCTCTGTTACGTACGAAATGGACGGATTTGCTGCAACATATTTTGGATCGATTAAGAAAACCACAACCTCCTGTGGTATCTGTCGAATTGATCACCCACGATCGAGCATACACAGCCGTGGATGATTTTGTACGACGCAAGATTCGAACAATCCCTGATTTGACTCGTGTATTTGCTACATTTGAGGATTCCAATGATGAAGAGTCGGGTGATGAACAAGAAGATAACAACAAGAAATCTCTCGTTCAATTTTATCCACGTAAGACATATAATACCATGACTTCTTAAGGTATTCCACAGATGATAACCATGATCCCTTAGCCGAGGAGACGAGCAATGAAATTGAATACAAGGGATACACTCTGCGAGTGACTTGGCGTACTATCAAGAAACCCAAAGATGATGAAGAGAGCGTCATTGAAGGAAGCATGTTCCGTGGTAGATTTGTCACTCGCACATTGGAAATCTCGTAAGTGTATACACACTATGGATGATTTGTTTCCAATGCATATAGCTTAACAATGATTGCTTAGAATGGAGCATGATTCTCTTGATCTTCTGAAGCAGTTTATTCAAGAATGGACCGATATTTACAACGATCGTCAAACAGAGGAGGTAAACAACTCTTCATAACAAGGAAAAACAATATATTGACTTTGCTGGCAGATCACGATCCACAAGTATATGGGCAATTATAGTTCCTGGGAATATTACAAAGCCATGGATCCAAGACCAATCTCAACTGTAGCATTAAAGGCTGGCCTAAAAGAAAAGATTGTCAATGGTAAGTGTTGATGCTGCATGTATAACAACCCACGCTCACATTACTTGACTGCAGATATGGAGCGTTTCCGCCGCAGAAAGCGATGGTATAAAACACGTGGTGTTCCATACAGACGCGGTTACTTGTTATATGGTCCCCCTGGTACTGGCAAAACATCTTTGATTCAGGCTTTGGCAGTATGTATTGCTTTCTTGAAAGAAAATGTGTGCATAGCAACTCACATTTATTCTCATTGTAGTCCAATCTCGGCATGGATATTGGTATTGCAAGTTTACTCGACATGTTTTCGGATTCAGAGTTCAGTGATATGTTGAGCGAAGTTCCCAACAATTGTTTGGTTGTCCTTGAAGATTTCGATCACTACATTCACAAGCTCACCGAGTCACATGAACGCACAGGTGTTAGTGTTGCTGGCATGTTGAATGCTTTAGATGGTATTCAAGGTCAATCTGGATCAAGTAAGTTGAACAACCCCAGCCTTTTTTTTTACAATGCTGACATTTTGATTTCTCAGTGATCTTTATGACATGCAATGATATCACCAAGCTTCCACCAGCTTTGTTACGTCCTGGTCGCATGGATGTCAAGCTCAAATTGGATTATGCCGATCGAGGACAAATGCAGGATATGTTTTGGCAATTCTTTGGTCATGATCCTGATACCTTGGAACCCATGCTGGATGGTGAGCGTAAGGAATACGTGCAATCGCTGATGAAGAAGTTTGCCAATGCTCTTCCCGAAAACCATGTTACTACTGCTGAGCTCGAGAATTACTTTATCACTCTCTGGATGGAAGCCGATGCCGAAAATCCTGAGGATGGATTGTATGATCGTCTTTTCAATGATATCCCAGAGTTCTTGGAAAAGGTCAAATTGGATCGTAAACAAGCAGAGGAACATGAAAGACAAAAGCAAGAGAAGAAACAACGCGATCGTGACCATCGCCGTAAGCGACGACAAAATGATGATGGCGATAGCAGCAGCAGCAGCAGCGATGAAGAAGAAGCTGCTGATGACAAAAAGGATGAAGCAGCTGACCAAGAGCCATCCACCAGCAACAATGATACCCAAGACAACAGCAACAAGGAAAATAATGATGATAATAAGCAAGATACCAACTCCTCCACACAAAACGAAGATAGTAACGATTCTGATTTCTCATCCACTTCAACGAAATAGTGATTATCATTTAAAGATGACACTTAAAAACATACACGCACGCATTGTACATAATAAAAAAAAGCATTATTATTATTAGAACATAAAATGCCTATCACTAAATCTTCTTTGGCATACGGCCATCAGCTTCTTTTTGAACACGTTTCCATTGGTTGTTTTTGAGTACGAGTGCCTTGCCATCATAGGCATCACTTAATTCTTTACTGCCGATCTTGAGTGCTTTTTCAGCAGACCAGTAAGCAGAAAGAAGCATTCCAGGAGCACCAAGTCGTTCTTGTCTCTTTTTATCGGCTGCACGCTTTTCTTCAAGTGTAGGTGGCGTCCATTCCAAATGTGGTACCATGACGGATGGATCAGGATATCGAAATTTAAACCTTGGATTGATTCTCACATTTCCACCTCTACCTCGCCCTCGGAAGTTGAATGGTCGACCCCGTGGTCCTGTAGAAACAATAGCATCTTGTCGTTCTCGAACCGTCATATCCTGATACTGTGTTGCTTGGTGCCATGCTACATCCACAGCATTGAAACTTGCTTTGCTTTCAGAATTATTCTCTTCTTCCTTAATCGTATGATCACTCGCTTTGCCAGGTCCTGTCGTTTTATCTGCAAGCATTGATTTGATGGATGTGCACACCTACACAATCGTGTTAGCACGTGGACCATCGATTTTATCATACTCGACTTGCCATGCTATGAGAATCAGATAGAGTGGCGAAACGCATTCCGACAAGATATAATGCTACCAGTAATCTTCTCGCCAATACTCTACAAGACACACGATTAAATCAGAGTATGTTATGTATGTTGAAAACTTACTGAGTATCTTTCCGTGAAAGCACAGGACGCTTCAAAAGCTTTAGCCTTTTCCCTGTCAAGACATTATCAAGATATTCTATAATCTATGAAGATTTGATGAGTAGGATGCAATCACAGTGATAAGAAAAAAACAAAAATACACATACCGCTCTTGCTGCTGAAAGTGCTATATCTTGTTCTCGTATGTTGTCTTGCAATAAGATATCCATAAGTCTCATCAAATGACTTTCCAATTCTACTGTGAGATCCTAAATGCTATACTTAGATAATCATGCCACTTTCCCACTCTATGGATAAACACCTACCGAAAGCACACCAATGCCTGATTCCAAAGGAGAACCAACTGTCATTTCGAGAGCGATATCTTCAATCGATCTTCCTGGTTCTGGTGGCGAAGGGAATCGATCTGTGCCCATACAACTCCGGAAACAAGAGTACCATCTGGTAATGCGCTCCGCATAATCTGTTGTGGTTGGTTCTGGCTTGATTGGTACGAGTAACCAGCGAGAATTATACTTGAGAGGATCATAGCTGTGAACTTTGGAAGCTTGATGTACATTTTGATAAGAAATTGGCTCCACCATCATTCGAAAGAATTCCTACAATAAAGATTGGTCATGTGATCATGACTCTTTGTCTCATTGTTTACCTTCATTTTCAAAGTATCCATAGGTGGTTTTACATCCGCGCCTTCCAATTTGACTTCTTTGATTTCAAATGCATCATGTTCAGCCCTTGTCGCTTGAGCATCCAGTAACTTGTCCAGACAATGAAGGATCACTCGACCTATGATTCTTTTAGAAACATGTATACGCTGATTCATATATCATCTCACCTTCTTCAATGCTCAACATGTGTGTGCTTTCCTCTGATCTAATAGGGTCGTATGCTGCTTGTCGAGATGTCAAATACAAGACACTATCTTTTTCATACTTGTCAGTATCGTGGCATGTAAAGCTGTTCAAATATACTCACTTTGATGCGTCGACGACAGAATCTGCTCATTGGATATATCCCGGGACTAAACAAAGCAACCTATCAGCTCAAATTCTGATACCTTGGCCAATTTTACGTACATTCAGCGCAACCATCATGTGCATGCAAGTACACCATCCGACATCTGGATATAATATATGAGCACAATACATTAATATTATTGAAATATTCACTCACCATTCCCATTCTTCCTCATTTGCTTGAAATAGTTAAATTCCTTGATGTTGGATTGTAGATAATTTGGATCTGAAATTGGCAATGGTGCTGGTTGTGTATTCTGCGTAGCCGAATTCCGTTGACAAAGGCGGGTGAGCATTTGTATATTCTGCGTTGTCATCGAGCTGCTGTTGTTGGCTTGATCAGTGAGCTACATAAGCATTCATGTTATGAGTATCCATATGATTAAGCTTTAAAAATACACAAACGTACATTCACGGGTATGTTGGATATTTGTATCACTTCAAGACCATAATGTAATTGAACCAAATGCTGCATTGAAACCTTGAGTGCTGTATCATGGTTGGGAATGTCGTGGATGGATACAGTGATATTATCAGCGATCTAATATCAATCATTATTAAATGTGTCTCGGGATCCCATTAATACTTACCTCTTGATTAAAGATACTGGTTGGTGTAGTAGATGCGTGCTGACCTAGGCATAAGATATCGACATGCAGTTTACCGATTTCTGCTGCTTTTTGTGCTGCCAGGAGAATTGTCGCTCTAATATCTCGAGGATCGGCTGCTTCATCGTTCCTGTACCTTTATTACATGTGTTAGGTTGTCAAGTGCGTAACCATAGTTTCAGAAAACCATACATGTATGTATTCATATCTGCCGAATTTCTGTTCATAAGAAGCAAGCATATATGCTGATCCTGCAAAGATTTTCCTGCACAGGCCGCATCCAATGCAAGTTGTATACGATCGTTTGATGAAACACGTCGTGGTTGCGAGCGAGAGAAACTAGCCATCATCTATTATCAAGTCAGTAATGGCATCGATCGAATTGACTATCGCTTTACCTTTGAAACATCCTTATCTTCGTGTGCCATACGCACATAACGCGGGTCCTCGTCAGCGATAATGACATCGATCTACTTTTCTCACATGAGCAAAGGCATTGTTTAAGACTATGGTTTTCAAGCATACATTCGACGTATTGTTGTTCGTGTTTAAAGCCCAAACGATTCGACAAAACTCTTGTGTACTATCAACCATGCACGTCCACCATGGCACAGGAGGGAGCATTTCTAAACAAGATAGCCGATCAGCTGGCGATTGACCGACTAGTGGATAATAAACCATACGTGTTTTATCTACGTCAGTGCCATAAGTGTGTGTTGTTGGTGTAAAGACTGAAGGGTGCCCGTCTAATATAATAGTTGATGCGTTCATTGTCGGGAAAGAGATGATAATGTGCCTCTGATGCAACGTCTTTGTTCATTTAGTATCCCCGCTCATTATGCTTGATGATAGTAACTCCCAACCACATTATGGAAATAGATAATGCATACCACTTCAGTTCACACTTGATAACTCCATTTAGTTTTCACTACGTGACACCTTCATTGTAATGATATAGCATTAAAATAACACGCTGAAGATTTCTTATTGATATTGAAGCATTTCAAGAAATAGATCCTCTTTATTTGATGATGCAAAACTCCCACTTATAGAGTGCAAAGGGGAGTGATAGAGATACACATTCATGCATGGGATATGCTAGGTACTTTTTAAGATAGGATAAAGGATCAAAAAAGAAACAAAGGATTCAACACTTGATACAACAAAGAAAATGTGATGATGCATGAGTCGATTTAGTGGTGAGGATGCTTGAACAATCATTCTTGGACAAGATGCTTTGTGTGATAATGACCATGCAAGAACTAGTAACTGAGATGGCCAAATAAGGGCAGATGTTTCTTGACGATGTAGTAAGTAGTTCCTGTGTCTTTTCCAGTTGCTCATTGCTTGATACGATAGTTATTATAATCTTTTATTAGTCCAATATATGATTGTACTGTAAACAGCAATGATCCAATTATATGAAGGTGGTAGTTGACATTGACAACATGACGTACTTCTTTTTATCTGAGATTGAATCAACATGCGTATTTGGCATGGTACAAAGGGCAAAAAACCCGTGTCACCGGTACGTGTCACCGATGTCAAAGGTTTTCTGGCATCCTCCGCAAATTCTTGTTTAACCTCTCTTTCGCATATTTTTCCCACGCAAAGCATGTTGCCTACGCGCCAAAACGTAAAGAAGATCCTCGAACACTTTGGTCAAACCAGTGGCGCCATTTATCTCAATGGCCAAGTGACCCATGAACGCGATGACACCGATTGCGAGCTTGCTTTCCGTCAAGAGAGCAACTTTTATTATTTGACAGGTAATGTAAGCTTATTGCTGCTCATTTCAACCATACCAACTCAATCATGTATATCCTCTTTCAAGGTGTTGCTGAACCTGGTTTCCACGTTGTCATTGATATTGCCACCCAGCGTATTCAGTTGTTTGCCCCTGCTGTCAATCCTGATGATGTGATTTGGATGGGCTTGCCAGATAGTCTCGAGACTTTGCAATCAAAGTATGATGTCGATGAAGCTCTTTATGTCGATGATCTTAACAAGCGTTTGGCTGAAGCCAATGTTGTGTACACCATTCCTATTGCCAAGACCGATTTGCTTGACACTGAGCGTGTTAAGCTTGCCGGTGATGAGGATAAGAAGAAGTTGTATTCTGCTTTCTGTGAAGCTCGTGCTATCAAGGCTGACTGGGAAGTTGAGATTATTCGTCAATCCAACAAGATTTCATCAGATGCTCATACCAAGGTATAATATCAAGGATATCCTATTACTGTATATAATAACTGATCAAATGATAGGTTATGGAAGCATGCCGCCCTGATATGAATGAGAGAGATTTGCACTCTGTCTTCCTCAATGGTAAGTGACAATAATCGTATGATTTCAAATGAAGGGATATTGATTCATATTTGAATAGAATGTACACGCCAAGGAGCCTTCTTCCAATCTTATTTACCCATCTTTGGTGCTGGTAAAAACGCCGCTACCTTGCACTATGGTAAAAACAATGCCACCATCAACTCAACGGATGTCATCTTGGTGGATGCTGGTGCTGAATATGAGTACTACACTTCCGACATCACCCGCACCTTCCCTGCCAATGGCAAGTTTACTCCCGAAGCTAAGGTTATTTACAACATTGTGCTTGAAATGCAAAAGGTAATAAGGTTAAATCTGGGTAGGATCATAGTTTACTAAAAGAACATCATAGGCCTGTTTTGCCAAGTGTAAGGCTGGTGTTGCATGGGAAGAAATTCACGAAACCGCACTCCAAGTTGCATGTGATGGTCTTTTGAAGGCTGGTATCCTTGTTGGTGACAAGCAGACTCTTTTAGAAAAGGATGTTGTTGCTGCTTTCTTCCCTCACGGTGGTAAGTATCATGCATTATTATCCAGGAATCAAAGACATGATCAATTGACTATCAAATATAGTTGGTCACATGCTTGGTTTGGATGTTCACGATGTTGGTGGTTATCCTACTGGTGTTGAGCGCATCAACCGTCCAGGTTATCGTTACCTTCGTATGCGACGTACCCTTGCTGCTGGTAACGTGGTGACCGTTGAGCCTGGTGTCTACTTTTGCGATTTCATCATTGATCCCGTTGTCAAGTCTCCAGAGACCAGCCAATATATCAACGTTGAGATGTTGAACAAGTACAAGTCGGTTGGTGGTGTCCGTATCGAAGATAACCTTCTCATCACTGAGGATGGCTATGTGAACTTGACTACCGTTCCCAAGGAGATTGACGAGATTGAAAGCATCATGGCCCAAGCTGAAAATGAAAACAAGAAGAGACGTGTAGAATAGAGCTTTGTTGACCAGAGCATATAGCTAGTTACGCATAATAACATAGATACTGGTACTTTAATTTTTCGCCAATGAGGATGAATATATTGATGTCCCTTTTGATACTTCTGCGCGCTCTATGATAATTATGCATGTGAGAGATATCAGTTAAAGTGCTTTCGAGCATCATCTTCAAAACTATGCACATCTTGATCATAAAGAAACTCGATACAATAGGAAAAACACCACACAGTTAAAAATCAACATGATTCTGAGCAGCTCTGTGTTTATAAATATGGATTATAAGAAGGATCAATGATGCTGTTAGAGAATGGATCCATTTCACCAGTCCATAATCACCGCTGTGATGTGCGTGTAAAAACAAGGAAATGAATAACAAGAAACAATATAGTGGACCGTTTTTTCCCTTATTTTATTGCTATGTCCGCATGTATGCTATATACATACGACACTGTGAAGTGTCCAAGGAATAAGGGATATAATGTTTATGCAATTTATCCTTATATGTATGTGTGCATGCCATATTTTCATGCTACAACCGCTTCGTGTATGCAAGAACCCATTTTTGTCAAAAAGTTCTATTTCAGGCTAGAATCTCAAACCCATGGAAATCAAGCTATATAATCGAGCATATTTCTCAATTGATGCAATTTGCCTTTTTTCAAACACAATATGGGATCACCTTCTGATTTCATCCATCTTTTTCACAGACGTCACGAAAGTAGCAAAGACGGATCACAAAAGATCACAGCTGAAGAGGAAAAACACACTTCAAAAGGACACCATGCTGAGGAGACCAGCAATGCTTCTCAATCACCGCAGGAACAAAAGTACCTAAACGATCCATTTCGAAACACAAATCATCCGGATATCAACTATTCTGATCCCATGTCTCAAAAGCGCAATGCATCACCAGGCATTGATCCAAGCAATACAGGAGCTTAGCATATGATACATCATTGATAATATGTAAACACATTGGTATAAATTGTAGTCCTTGTGAAATATGCATAAAGATAAAAAAGACAAAATGGATCAGAAGAGTACAATGAGACTCAATATTATGATGATTTGATTTATTTCAACTGAATGTGCATGTTTATATGCTTTGATGTGGATGATGGCGTAATGGGGTGGATGTTGACATGGCATCCAAATGGAGGATTACGATAAGGTGGCGTATGCAGTAATGATGAGAATCAGTGTGGGTAGCACAAATGGCGTATTTGTGTAAATCATGCGTGTTGAATATGCCATAGATCAACCGATGTATTGTGAAAGTGAACGATGTGTATCTTGGTTCACGACACTTGTATGATATTGGTTAACATATTTTTTGGAGCATTCTTGAAAGAAGGGTATGAAGTTTACTGCATGATACTGTGCTCAACTTGGGTCCAACAAGAATGATAGAATGTATGGAAGTGCGATGCATAGATCCAGATCCATTGCCCATATAAACACTATTCTATAACTCTACCATACACCATTTTCGTGTGGAGAGTAGATTTATTATCCCTTGCTATAATATCAGATTTGTAACCACTGCATTGAACTTGTAACCCAAACGCAACGCACAAAGTGTATTTGACATTGTATAACCATCTATCCTAATACTTGTATTTCGTCGAGTAATCCTTGAGTGATACAACCAGACCACGTCCCTTTCTTGCACCACGATACACGATCTACATTGCTCAACTTTAGTCTATGATTCATATTGGATATCATGAATTTGCATACCTCGATCAAATCAATCATCTCTGATTTATCATCCAGAGCCCAGTTAATCTTGTTGTTGTTACCGGTACCCAAATCAACCATGATATGCTTGTTTCGGAAAAAGAACATGGTTGTGCATGGATCATAAAGTTCATACATCTATATGATGTTAGTTAATAACGGATCATTATGATAGAAGAATGATTTACCTTGTTGAAATCAGGCACTTCTGTGATATCAACCTTTTTGATTTGCAAAGAAACACAGTCAGATCCAATCAAAGAAAGATTCGTTTCGACTTACCAAATAGATGACTGCAAAGTTTTTAACTTTCTCGGCGATGCTATAAAGGATCTCATCCATTTTCATGCATGTCTAATGTAAAAAGTCAGTGAAAATTGGTAATAAAGTAGCAGCTACAGTTTATACTTTACCGGGTCCCAATCGTGGCCAAAGCGAATGACAACCACACGATCTTCCTCGGACAGAATTGCCTGGTCGACTTGCCAGCCTTTGTATAAAACAGAATTAGTTTCCAACAATGATCTGAAAGCGTGTGCTAACTTACCGTTCGTCAAATGCGGAAGGAAATACTGTAACAGAGTAGATTGAGCATATATAAATTAGACTTGTTGCTCAATTAACGACTTACCGACTACAGTGAATGAAAGGAGATGTTAGTTGGACGAAATGCTATTGGGTAATGCATACATACCATGTTAAAGGAAGCTTGAACACTCAGTCGCTGAGCAACGACGCTCTAAAGCCAAGTGAACTACAGAGAACAGCTGAGTTTCAACACTGAGGAGAGGATACAAACAACAGCTTGATCCTACTGCGGAGTTGTTTCAAATTAATTTCAATGCAAATTACATTATGGTGTCTTCCCACAATGCATTGTTATTTTTATTATGACATTGCTCCACTATTCCGCTGCATTATGTGCTTTTTTCTGACACCTTCCTTATATGGAAATTTGGTGATATATATATCATCTCCGGCGCGAAAAATCAGCAACCAAAATAGGAACCAAGCTCGCTTAGCTCAGTTGGTTAGAGCGTGGTGCTAATAACGCCAAGGCCACAGGTTCGACCCCTGTAGTGAGCAACGTCCTATAAATTAATTTTTCTTTTTTCTTCGCGATTGGTCACGTGACATTGCGTTGACTTTTATTTTGCGCACGGGTGATGGTGTCGTTATCAGAATTGCTGCAAGGCAAGGCAAGGATAACAATAGTAGAAGATATGTTTTTACCAGTGATAAAGATGATGATTTATTCTTGAATACAATGTGTGCTTATATAGATTTAAGTGTGTAGATTCTAGAAACAATGGGGGTGGCAAACTGATGGAAAGATGTGACCGTATAGTGTATTGGATAAAAGGAATGTTATGGAATCGTGGATTCAGATCATGTGATTTGGCAAAAAGAATAACGAAGTATATCCCACAATGGCTATTCATGTGTGATCATATAAATGTTTATTAGGAGAAAAGTGGATTTGAAACAACGTGAAAAACAAGACTAATGTTATGCATTTGGAGCTGATAGAGATGACGTTTATTATTGGTATGGTGATCGGTTGGAAGTGTATATAAATATGTAAAGTGGAATGTTGCTATCGTAAACGCTTCCGGATTTCTAATAGCTCGCTCATACGCAATGCCAATGTTTTAGTCAAATAACCCACATCATGTTGCTGGAAACCACGTCCATGACGTGAAGCTACATCATCGAGATAGTAATATGCTTCATAGTTGTTGTTTGAATTCACTTTTGGTGGACGAACGATTTGCCATATTTCATAAGGTATATCTCGCACCATCCAACTTGTCATTTCCAAATACACCAAAGCTTGACATTGTTGTAGTATACGAATCATGCCTATTTTCGCGTGTGAAAACTCCTCATTCGTGGTTGTGATTGTATTATTGTTGGTAGCGGTGGATTGTCTCCTTCTTGTAACTTGAAAAGGTGTAAATTGTCCTCGGATTGCTTCTGCTCGGATGATCAATTGCTCAAGTCGTGGTGCATGAGTAGCCATGACAATTAATATTCTTGGAGAATCACATGGTATAGAGAGATGTGTGAGTTGATGACCATAGGAAACAATGAGTCGACACATGATGTCTTCTTGGATATGTTGTAGAGATATACTCAAGTTGTGAATGTTGGGACAATACTTTTCAAGAGCTATAAGTGCATTGTTGTTTGCTAATCGATTCCTGTTATGGTTGGCGCCAAATTGTATCCGAACGAGATTGGGCATGTTGCCGAGTAATAAAGTGATCGCATCATCTGAGAAATCGGTCCATACAAGGTCCAAACTATTAATAGTGGCGAGCGTGCCTTTGATCTTGCCATTGATATCATTGCTACTAGATTGAAGATGGCAACAGCGGAATTGGAGAGTGCTGATATTAGGAAACAATTGCAGGAGATCGCACAGTTGATCAGCTGGAAGAATGTGATAGTCGCTAAAAGTGAGCGTGTGAATATTGGGTAACCATGGTGCAAGGTTGACTAGCATAGAAAGATTCCCGCTTTGTCTGCATACAAGGTGTAGGTGTCGTGTGTGATTCTCGAGCACATGACGAAGAAACACATGTTGGTCATTGACAATGTACTCAATGTGCGAACGAAAGCTGAGTTCAAGGCATGCATATAACATTGGAAGACACTTTGCATAAACCTGGCGATTCACAAGACATAGTTGAGCAATGCTGGAGCGAGGAAGAAAAGATACGATAGCGTCAAGTAGTTCGATTGGGAGGTGGGAAAGAAACATGATTATATTAAAAGTAGCACAGCAGGTTCCGTAGATGTATTTCTTTGAATAAAAGCACTTGTGTGTGTGTGCGTTATCTGATTGATCAACTTTTTTTTTCTTCTTGCACAATTAGGAAAAGTAAGGGGAATAAAGTAAAGGATAAGGAAAGGGTAACTGATACTACATTCGCAACCAAAGATCGCGTAAGCGATTGGTGCTTGATGACTTTAACCGTGGCTCTACCAGGTTGGATCGCTTATATTGTTCCTAATGCAAAAAGTAACTCAGCATCAATGTACGTGTCCGTGCCCACTCACTCATGCATCCACTTACATCTTCACTCAATATCTCAAAATCAGCAATAAAACGCAAGATTCTTCCATCTGGCTCAATATCGTATGCTGGACATTGAAACTTCATCATTGCTACAATGCATTCACCCATTAAGCGGAATTTGTCCCAATGAATGGTACCATCTGCTCGGAAATCTTTGTTGCC
This sequence comes from Lichtheimia hyalospora FSU 10163, assembly GCA_025094155.1. Taxonomy (NCBI): domain Eukaryota; kingdom Fungi; phylum Mucoromycota; class Mucoromycetes; order Mucorales; family Lichtheimiaceae; genus Lichtheimia; species Lichtheimia hyalospora. The sequence goes on from PTRB01000008.1 coordinate 107,425, forward strand.
TTCAGCGAGTGAGATCAAATCTTGATTATGGATACCACTGTCACTTTAATTAGTAAAAGGATCAAGAACCATAATAAAAGAATACCTACAGATAAGGAACACCCGGTGGTTCTGAAGCTTTCAATGCAAGACGATAAGAGCTGAATGATCTACAACAAGGAACATCAGCTTCATACTGCATGCTGATGTGCAATGAGACCATGAATTACCTATCCGAGCTCATTAATCGCTCTAAGCTTTGGAATTGCTTGTATATCTTTTTGTCAGTCATTGCTTCCCGTGTTTGCTTTAATCGGAGCACAGGAGCACTGTTAAGACCAGCCAATACAGCCATAAGTGAATTATAGTTGTTGTGATTTCTCAGTTCCTAAACACGCGCCTTGTGAGCAATCAAGCCAAACAATTAACAAGTTTTACACATACCACAGCAATAGACATGAACTTTTGTAACAATGCAGCTCGCTTGTTTACTTTGGCTTGTGTGACAATCATTGTTGCAACCCACGCTGAAATAAAGTTGAAGTGGGCAATGGATGCAACCACAGCACTACCAGCTTTGATTTGATCTTCAGATGATACAGACGATGGCCTTGATTGTTGTCCTGGGGCCCAAATATTACGAATGAATTCACGTGCCTAATATATACTTGTTAAGGAATGCCATACATGGTGTATACAAAAAATACCTTGATCTTGCCAAACAATTCAGCTTCGATCCAAGTCAGTTGGTTTGCAACCACACTATCAGGAAGATCCATCATCATCTTGTAAATCTGATTATTGGCTTCCTTTTCATTACGAGGTTGTGTTGGAGGATTATTATTGCCAAATGTACTCATGTAGCTCGTTGTTGATGATGCGACGGTATTTGCACCAAAAGATGTCCAACTAGGTGATGTTGACATGCCACAATGTAAATCAATATTGATCAACCCACCAGCAAACTCAGCTCTGCTAGCACGTTTATCATTATTTTTGCCTTCCGTGGTAGATCGAACATCAACGGAAGGTCTTCGACGTAAAGAATGTGTAGAGGAGGATATGCTCAATGCTGGTGATTTAGGTCGTGAAGGTGGTGGTGGGGTATTGATGACTTTCTTCACGGGTGTTGGTTCCGGAGTTGTTGGTGGTTGTTGCACAGGTTTTTCCTTCTTCTCAGGTGGTGAAGGTTGTTGTTCAGGTTTGGCAGCTGTCATGGGTGATAATCCAAATAGGAAACCAAAGGATGATGAGATGGATGATTTACGAGATCGACCAAAGAGACTAAATGAGCTTGAGCTGGATGTTCGCTTTAAAGGTGGTGCCGCTTCATCCAATTTGCATCCCTCGGATATTGACTTGCTATCTTGTGTATCCTTGGTTTCATTGTTGTTGTTATTACCACCTCCAACACCGAAAAAGCCAAATACACTGAATGAATCAGCCGAATATCCGCTATCCTTTTTGTTTTTGCTTGTCACTGTTGTTGGTGTTTCTTCTTCTTGATCAGCATCATCAGTAGTTGGCACTGGCTCACATTCTTCAAAGATATCATCATCTGAATCAGAATCAGAATCAGAATCTTCATCATCATCTTGATCATCCACCATACCCCAGTGGGCATCTGGATCTTCAACAGGTGGCAAGCGTCCTATCAAAGGGCGTAGCGAATCACTGATAGGTCGCAACACTTGCTCTTTGGCAATACGATTCAAGAACCTTGTGATGAGTTTTCGAGTACGGCGACTATGGAAATCATTCCAGTAGCTGTTGAGCCATATAAGAAAGATTGCTTGGATACGTTCTTGCAAACGTGTGGGAGGTGGCTCAATTAAACTGTCACTGTCGAACCTATCAATAAGAATGCGTGCAAGATCGGCAGGTTTCATAAAACGTCGAAAGAAAGTGATGAATATGGTAGCAATATGTTCATCTACAATGGACCATCAGCATCTTGAATAATTAATGTACGTCATTCCTTTTATGCATTTACCTGATCTGGGTGGATCTGCAGTCAAAAGTTTATCAATGATATCATCGACTGTCAATCCTGTAGTCAATGATTCGCTACATGATAAGGAGATAAAAGAGATCAGATCAACAACACAACATATATTCCTTATCATATGCAAAAACGTACCAGCTATCTTTTGATCCACGTCGACTAGCATTGCAAGCATTGTTTTATAAACCGCTCTTGCGTTCAATTGGTACCACAGCAACAGAATGTACTGAGCTTTTATCATCTACTGATGATTTTGTTGGGGTAGTGGAAGTAGTAGTAGTAGTAGTGGTGGTGGTGGTGGCGGTGGTATCCACGGTAGTTGATGCTGTTGTAGCTGCTGCTTTATTGCTGGTTGGAGCAAACACAAAGCCTGTCACTGTTTTTGCCGTATCAGCTGTAGGTGCTGCTGCAGCTTTCTTTTTCGATGACAATGAAGGAAAACGATAATCTGAAGAGTAGCTTGTGTCGCTTGAAAAGCTAGATCGGCGTACAGGTTCCTCATCATCTTCGGGTTTCTGCCGAGGTGTAGTAGGACAAACTATATCACCCGAGATGCGTCGTTCACGCATACTAATATTACTTTCATTATCACCATTGCTGCAAATGCTAGTGGTTGCAGATGAGGATGAAGGAAGTGTAGATGCTGGTTGAGTATGTAACGATCGAAATTCATCGCCATGTTCTTGTAGACAGCGTTTGACAAGCATAGTGTAAATATCTTTCATCTTTTGGGTACCGTCCTCTGAAAATGCATCCACTTCAAAGAGCTCAACACCAAATAAGTTTCCCAATTTTCTTCCAAGATCAGGGTCGACTTGACGTAAGCTTGATAGATCTGCTTTCAAGCCTACCAAGTATGATGGGATATTGCGTGACACGTACGCGTCTGTTGTGACAAAAAGTGGAAAAAGAAAGGGTACAGCAATGAATGAGTCAAAATGGTTGTCTTTGTTATGTAAATATTTGCCTTACTGAGTAAATCCGGCAAGCAATCCATTGAATCGCGGTTGGTGGTGTCATAGCATATAAGTCCACCATGTACATTTGAAATGTCCTTTGTTCATAAAATCAATGAGTCGTTCAGGAGGAGAAAAAAGACAATGAACATGATTTATTCTCACCTCTGGGAATTCTGGAGGATCTTGATCCGTGTTGATCATTGTGTCATCAATTTCAATGATATCCATAGGATAATGAACTTGGTCAATAACCATCGTGGTGCGGTGACACTGCCATTCTGTGATACACACATGGATAAAGCGTCAGCTTGCATGATATAATCACCCACCCCCCAAAACGGCATCTCCCATTCGATCAACACCCCGATGTTGGGGGGTTTTTTCACTAGATGGGAGACTCCCGAAGCACTTTATAGCATGGCACACTTACGTGTTACGTTATTTGGGTCATAATTTGCTGTCAAGTTTTGCAGTCCCAATCGGATCAACGTCGACTTGCCAATGTTTAAAGTGCCTGAAATGACAATGACAAGTGTCTTGTCACAGACCTACCCCTTGGCAATTCAATATATGATATGCATACATGCCCATTATTTTTTTCATGACGAATTACCTTCTGAGGAGGTAAGCTGGGTATAAGAGGAGGAAGTGGTTTTGTTTTTGGATCTGACGATGACCCAGTACTGGTACCAGTTGCTACTGTGCGTGCAGTGTTGGTTGATTTGATAGATCCCGTTTTGGCAGATTTTCCAGACTTTGTTGATTTTGTGTCAGGTGCCGCTGCTACTGTTGTTGTTGGAGCTGTGGTTGTTTTAATAGAAGGTGCTGCTGGTGCCACTCGTTGAGATTGTTGTTGTTGTTGTTGTTGTTGTTGTTGTTGTTGTTGCTGTTGTTGTTGCTGCTGCTGTTGCTGTTGCTTATGTTTATCCTTCGATGGTAGAAACGAATGTTTTTTGGATGTGGTTGATTTTTTCGACTCTGTTGTCGACGATGGTTGTTCTTGCTTCTTAGGCTTTCGCTCAAACGTTGCAAGTGCAACGAGTTTTCGGGTGAGCCACATGGCCGAGAAAGGAAAGTCGCAAGGTTGATCAACGAGAGGAAAGAGAGAAAAATAAAAGAGAAAGAGAAGGGATAAGAACAGGTGTTTAGTTGCTCGGTCACCTTCAATTAGGGGAATACAAGGGGCAAAACAAAAAGAGAAAAGAGTCCACATGAGATTTGCGCTGTTGATCAAATTGACAACTAAGTATCATCTGCTGCTACCCCTTTACACCTCTCTTTTGGGTAATAGTTCATCAATCCATATTTTCTCCTCTTGTCTCCCATTACTAAACGACACAAAACAAAACGTAAAATCATACAAATATATTTATAGACGGGTAATTTCACAAGAACTAAACTATATACTCTACTTTTTCAATTGTGTGGTGATGATAATGATAGCGATGATGAGTGTCTACATCATCTCGGGAAACGGGTGCATTCCGCTGGTGTTACAAGAATCGTCCCAAGTCAGTGGAGCTCAAATTAAGGTCAGGCGATTGTCCATTAAGGGCACGCAAAAGCTCCACAAGTTGTCCCCGAGTAGCATCACTGAGTTGTTCCTCATTTGACAGCACAGTCGAGAAGATGGGCAAGAATTGGGGGATGTGTCCCATGACCTATGGATAATCACATTGAATGTTTAGTATCATATCATATACATGAAATAGTCATAAAGTACTTACAAATCCATTGTTGATACGGAAGAGATGGAAAAGACAATTAAATACAGGTTCGTTTTCAGCATAGTCAGCCTTGAGGGGTAATGAGTTCAAAAACACCGGAAGAACTTGATCCAAAGGAACTGCATCAGGACGAGCAAGGATCAAACGTGCAACAGCACCTGCTGCATTATCAGTAGTGTTGGGCATGCTCTGATTTTCAAACAATGGGTGAAGTGCGGTCAAGATGGTGGAATATTGTCTATAACATATAATGAGTTGAATGATCATACAAGTGACATATCATGATCAACTTACTGTGAAATGTCGGCAGTGGTGTTGGCTGCAAGTACACCCAAGGCAAATGCTGCATTGCTTCGCACAGCTTCATCCTCATCAGAAGCAGCCTTGACAAATAGATTAAGCAACTTTTCGGTGTAAGGTGTCACTGCTGATTTGATTCCACCAATACATTCACCAAGGCAACCGGTAGCCATGAGACGTTCGCTTGCTGACTTTGTAGATTTCTAATAACGCGATGACGGTAAGAACCCCTTATTTTGATCGTTTCACAAAGGCACACTTACGTAGTTCTTGGCGATCAAGGGAAGGAATACATCAAAGTATTGCACATAACCTTCACCGATAGCTTCACAAAGAGCAGCAACGAGATCAGCAGCAGCAGCAATAAGCATAGATTCAGATTCAGCTTCTTCATCCTCATCCACAAGATCTTCGACATCATAGGTTTCCTGGCATGCTGAACGCTTTTCAAAGATCTCCAAAATACGATCGGAAACTTCTTGCAGATCTACAAAAATGGAAAAAGTTAATCATCTAGAAAGATCCCATACATTGAAAGATATACTCACGATCACCAACAACGCAGGGACCCATCAACTTGAGAGCTTGTGTCATTTCCTTGCAAATTTGCACAGCCACCATTCTGTCATCTTCTTCAGACCACATAGCCATCACAGTAGGCATAACGATTCCAAGCATCTTTTGTACATTTTCATGGATAGCATACTTGACAGGCAAACCAGGTGTCCAATCAGCAGCACCAGAAAGAGCATGGAAGGTTTTGAGATAAGTGAACAAACTACCAAGAGCAGCCTTGCGAACACCATCGAACAAGTGACCAGTTGCTTCCATAAGGGCTTCAACAGATTCTTCAACATAAGGCAAAAAGTGGGTGCGAGTGTTTTCAAAGAGTTCACCAAGAGCATCGGCAGCAAATTCCTTTTCATCAGCCATAGCGGAATTGAAGTTCAAAGCACTAAAGTCATCTTCATCTTCTTCATCCTCGCCACCAGCTGTCAAGTCAATTTCGGTTTCCAAATTGGGTTCATTACCCTCTTCAGCCTTGCAAGATGCGAGAATAGCAGGCATGATAGTAGGAAGGAAAGGTGCAAATTCTTCGTGGAAAACACTGGCAATAACCGAAAAGAAAGCATAAGAGCATTCACGAAGACGAGGACTGTCGAGATTAAGTTGTTCAATAGCGAGATTCATAAAGTCTTGAGTATGAGGACGGAATACATCAGCACCAACAGCTTCAGCAACAGCACCAGCAGTATCGGAAGCAACACCACGCAATAAACCATCATCGTTACCAGAAGTGGCAGACATGAGTTGGCGAATACGAGGCATCACTTCATTAAAGTAAGGTTGGAAAGCTTCATTGGCTGAATGAGCAGCACTACCAATAGCACCGAGAGCAGTTGCCTTGGTTTCAGTGTGATTGGCATTGTCAAGAAGCCATACAAGTCGCTCCATAAGCATAGGAAGATATTGAAGAATTTCACCTTCAAGACCATCAAGCATAGGGTCGAGAGCATTGCATGCGTGTTTGGTGATTTCAGGGTTGGATTCGTTCAAGAGGTTGAAAACCAATGGCATGAGAGTTTGATGATGCTCAGACATTTCTGAAGGAAGTTCTTCGGCAAGGCAACTAAGAGCCATGCATGCTGCACGACGCACAATCACTTCGGGATCTTGAAGACCTGCACATACAACAGGAAGAAGTTCACCCAATCTGGTAGAGATAAATTCGGCACATCCTTCAATAATCACTGCAACACTCATCATGGCAGCCTTGCGATGACCAGCAGAGGGATTTTGCATATAGTTGAGAACAATGGGCATCATGATTGGCACAATTTGTTGTGGTGGCATATTGGATGCAAGTGCATTGAGCACCTTGAAAGCAGCCTATGAAATTGATATATTAGATAATGCCTTGTATGTCTTTTCAATTGTTTACTTACTCTGGAAGGCGATTCATCATCCACATCCTCAGGATCCTCTTCGGTACCAATAGGCATGACACTTTCGATAATAGGACCAACCAACTTGAGAGACTTGATCTTGCTTTGCTTGCTATAAAATATAATGTCAATACACTTTGAATACTTGAACAAATAAAAGCACTTACTAGATGGAACCCCACATCAAAGAGGACAAAGCCAATTCACGGAGACTATCATCCAAATCACGGGTACCAGCAACAGTAAGCATGAATCTGACAAGATCGGTCATGTGATCAGAAAGGAAAGGTGTATCCTGTGTTACGTGTTTGTGAGTGGATCTTGTTTTACTAAACTCCCACACAATAGCCAAAACTTACCAACATGAACAAGTTGTCAAACACTTCAAAGATTTCAGCGGCATTCTTTTCATCACTGTTCTTCAATACTTGTTCAAGGACATTGACCATAGGAGGAATCAATTGCTTGAATGCATTCTAGAATAGTTCATAGTCCATAAATGATCCAATATCTCCATGACAAGAAATGACTTACAATATCTTGCTTATCCTCGGGATCAATGAATTCGGCCATTTTACCAAGAGCACTAGATATAAGGTTTAATCAATCCATTCAATCACCCAATACTTTCAAGTATACTTACAGTACAGTGGTGACACGAACTTCTTGACTTTCATGATCGACAATGGTCTTTGCAAAGAGTTCAAAGAGCGAAGCTGCTTGGTTCATGAAGAATTCGGCTACCACCTCGAAAAGAGTATAGATACAATACATGCCGACTTCACGATGGCTGACAGTAGCACTGCTGGTAGCTTGATGCAAGAAAGACAAGAGTTCTGGCCAACGGTTCTCGGGAATATCAATACGAGCAATGGAAGAAATGGCACGTGAGATAGCATGGCGAGTCAATTGACTAAAAAAAGGTTTAGTATTATACCATTCCCTATCCAAGATCCCATGAATAAATACTTACTGTTGCTCGGAAAGAACCACTTGCAACAACTGACTACGAAGAGGAGCACGAGTAGATTCATCCACCTTCAACCACCACTTTGAAACGCGTTTACGGAGCTCAACTGCAGCAAGTTGTCGCACCTCGTCTCTTGGGGAGCTACTAATGATTTGCACAAGAGCAGGGACACATTGTGGTGAAGCGTACACTTGAGTGTTCAATGCAGAAGTGACCTAATAAGAAAGCAATGAGAAACATGGCGGGAATCCACTTGTTGCCAAGCAAACAACTCACGTTGCGAACAGTCTCGGAATCTTGTGCAGTGGCAAGTCTCGCCAAGAGATCTTCAACAGTGTTCTGGAAATAAATAGGTTAAGTTTCTAAAGCGCTTTAATGGCATTAGGACTTACAACGTCCATTGCAGCCAAATCGGCGGTGTTGTAGGGAAAAAGATGGGATATGAGCTTCCACCACTATCGCAAAAATCAAAATTTTCTTTTGCTCGGCTTGTGTCACACGTCTCGAGGCACGTCAGGTACACAGCATTGCACCTGTCATTCAGTTGAATTAAATATGTCGTTTCAGCCACCTTATTTATTGTCATTCATACTCTACAATATTAGTTTTCTACTATGAAAATGAATTTCTACTATGAAATGAAAGATTGCTAGTAATAAACCTTGATCGTCACCTTGGCAATCGTCACCTTGTTGAATATTATGCATGCTCGCTCAGCAGGATCATCCCATGTAGTATTAAGTGTCATCATACAAGTACTTTTTCTCATAACATCAGTGTTAATGTATTAGTTTTTTATTCTATACTATTATGCGTATCTATTCTACAGGGTAAACAATAATCGGCTAAAGGCTCGAGACGGAATTTGATCTCGCGTAACCTGGTACTAGTCGGAGTCCAAGATTTAAACAACTGGTGCAATCTCTGTAGCTCAGATAAGGCGTGTTGAACCACTGTTGTGTCATCAAAGATTCCTCGAACAGCCCACGGAAGATAAAAAGGATTAAGTCGTGCAGTTGCCTTGAAGGGTTCCATACGTGGCTCATGAGATGGACCATGGTCAATAGGTTGTTGAAATAAATAACGCACTGCTAGCAAGTAAACATCCACTTCTTCATATATCGTTGAATGTCCTCCTTCAAATGCATAAATGCTGCCTGCAAGCACCTCACTCAGATGGATTAAAAGGCCATGGTCTGATAAGCCAGCATTGCGCAATCGTAATGCGAAAACCACCAAGTTGATTAGAAAGTCGTTATCGGCATAAACATGCTTGTCAATGTATACGGCACGCAATATATTGGGATGTGATACGCTGGTCAATGTCGCTGAATAAAGAGGAACCACTTGATCTTGCAATGAAGCCACCAAAACGAGCTTGATACCCTTTTCAAGTATGGCAGCAAGCGTTTTTCGAAACCGTTGTGAGATGCCGCTGTTGGAATCCATAAATTCAAAGAGCTCACGTGCAGCATCTGCTTCCACATACTAAAGAGGATTGTTTTAGACACCAATGATAGTCTTATGTAAATTAACCTACCTTGACAATTAAGCTTCCTTGTAATGCTGCAAATGGTCCGTGACCAATCCCTGCCATAGCAAGCATGCAAATTGATGTTTGCTGGATACTGATATGACCTTGTTCTAAGAGTTGGTGTAACAGCATAACAGATACAGGTGTGCCTTGAGAATGTGTCCCCCACAAAATGACATCTGCAGAGGAGATTGCTTCCAACCATGTTGTATTCTGCAATAGCTGTTGATATAACTTGTCAATCCGTTCTTCTACTTTGCCTTCGCCTTCAAGTGGTATAAGCGTAATGGCATCTTCTGGTAATGCCAATTGATGTTCTGTGAGGAAATAGTGTCCAAGGGCAACCAGCATTTGTTGACAGAACTTTTGCGATGTTCCAGTAGGTTCTCCAATCATGCTTCGAACCAGCTATAAATATATGCAATGCATGTTATTAACAGGGCCTGGTTGGATAGTAATATCACATTTACCTTTGTAGGAAACCATCCATGGATACCAATAATAACGATCTTATGTCTATGGGTACTTCTTTCTTGATGACCTGGTTTCCAATCCTCAACAAGTGCTGTCAATTTCGAATGCAAATGTTGGATCCATATTGGATAATCAGATGGTGGTTGTTCTTGTTCCTCCTCTTTTTTCGTAGTAAATAAATTGCTGATTGATTGAAGGAAAGATGCAGGCGACGTTTTGTTGTTGTTGTTGTTACTTTGAATGTGTAATGTGGGTAGTAATAAAGGCAATACTGGATTGTGCTTTCTAGTCGATGACGATTGATCAGGTGATGATAGAATAGATGGTATGTCCTGTTGTACAATGCCGCCACTGGTTAATGAATGGGCCGATTGCTGAGTCGGATCACTGGATTGGATCATGCTACTTGAGCTAGTTGTGTCATTGGTTGCAAAGGAACCTGATGGTTGATGTTGCTGGTATTCACAAAGACTTGCTACTGCAGGAGATGGCACATCTTCCTTGCCACTCATAATCACATCGCCATTCACGAATACTTGCGTAGACTTGTTTTCAGCCATTGCCTTTGTCGAATAATGCCAAAACTGATCAGTGAACGCTGACGTCGTCTTATTATATTCATGTGCTGCTGATAATCGCATCCAAGGTATAAGCATATTGACCGCCAATTTATGATCTTGTATCGACCAACGTTGCTTCGATATATGCCGTGCAAGCTCCATTGTCGCTGTCGGCTTACATTCCAATTCCTTATTGACTTGATTGGCAGCATCGACATGCACTGTGGTGATCTTGATTGTGGCCGGTGTAGACTTGGAAGGCAACATTCTAATGTCATGCAAGAGTACAAAGGAACATGCTGCTGCAAATACACTGAGAAAAAAGGTGTCGTTCGAGCGAGTAGTTTGAAAGAGAAAGAAGGAACACTTGTAATATGAATGACAGTAACGACCCGATTTATGCACGCGACCAGCTCACATGCCCAGTGCAGCGCAGCCCCTTTCGGCTTTACTGTGGTTTCACGTGACTTGGCTATCATCACTTGTACGCAAGTAAATAGTATGCGTTATTAGGGATGCCTTAATAGTACACAGTGACAATAAAGCGTATTGTACCCAATATGACCATCCACAACCCATGGATTGGTAAAAGAGAGCTTAATAATAACGATTGCGTTGCCGGTGCATTGATTGTCACATTTTTCATTCTATTCGAAAGTAGATCTTGTTGACTTGCAAGCTTGAAGATCATTTAGCCACCCATTATTGTATCTCTACATTCCATAATGATCTTAATTTGTGACCTTGGTGGGATGACACGTTAAGCACAAGTATGATCTATAGTACAACCATTCGTTTATGCAGCCACGCACAACTTTCGAGTCCGCTTATTTCCGACAACCAGTGGTGGTGGTACCAAGTCCAAATGCTTTACAGGTCCGTGTCATGATATTGATAATTGATCAACAATTACCCGATAGAAAAACGCCCATCATGTTGGAAAAAGGAATAAGCTCAGTACAACAAGGAGGTGATACCACACATAAGTCTCCTTTCCCCACTTTTCACCAAAGAGGGAAGAAAGCAATGAGCCTGCATTTATTGCAGTATTTAAGGGGTCCCATCTCCACAGCAACGCCACCCTTTGCCATTCTCTCTCTTTTCCTTATTCCCTTGCAATCAAGATGCTTCTTGGTGCTTCGAGTCGTCGTCTTGTTCATCATCAACACTATATTCGCGCAACAAGTATCTTTACGCGCCATCTTTCTTCATTGTACCATGAACCTTTAAGAGAGAAAACTGTCAAAGTCACGCATTCAAGAGGTGTGGGCGTACTGCACGATCCACTGCTTTCAAAAGGTAAATCATAAAAGAGCTTTGGATTCAATAGTGCTCATAAGGGCATGACTTTTTAAAAAGGTACGGCGTTTAGCATTGACGAACGTGAACGCCTTTCGATTCGTGGATTGGTTCCTCCACGTTGTCAAGAAATGGATAAGCAGTTGTTGCGTGTCAAGCGTAATCTAGACCATTGTGATACACCATTGGCAAAGTTTATTTTCCTGACAGCGTTGCATGATCGAAATGAGACACTGTTTTACAAGTTGATCATTCAGTATCTTGAGGAACTTGCTGGCATTATTTATACGCCTACTGGTAAGATAATATACAATGGAATTGAAATGTGTATAGTAACATCGTATATATAGTGGGCCTTGCCAGCTTGAAATCCCATAGCATTTATCGACGTTCCAGAGGAATGTATTTTTCAACCCAAGATCGAGGAAACATGTCAGCTATGGTTTATAATTGGCCACATGATGAAGTGGATGTGATTGTGGTAACGGATGGTTCTCGTGTTCTTGGCCTTGGAGATCTGGGGGCGAATGGCATGCAGGTAAAGTGTAAACAATGCAAACATCAGGGGTCATTGTGCTCATGGATATGGTGTAGATCCCCATTGGCAAACTCAGTCTGGTAAGTGGGCGTAAAACAAAAGTGGTTGAAATACTAACACAATGTACTAGTATGTGGCTGCAGGTGGTATTAGGCCACGAGCGGTGTTGCCTGTTGTTCTTGATGTTGGCACCAACAATGAAGCATTATTGAATGATCCATTATACTTGGGTATGGGACATCCTCGATTGGATGGTGACGAGTATTATTCCTTTGTGGATGAATGGGTGACAGCTATTCTTACACGATGGCCTGGCAAGTGCTTTTTTATTTTCTGCTCATATACCTATTGCTTATACTTTATGTCTGTATACATAGATGCGTTGATACAATTTGAAGACTTCAAGCATCCACATGCATACAATTTGTTGAACAAATGTAAGCTGTTCTCCACACATTATGCACAAAGATGCATACTCATCCACATTTTATTTATTATTTGCAGACCGTGACCGTATCACTTGCTTCAATGATGATATTCAATCCACATCAGCCATTACTTTGGCTGGTCTCTTGGCTTCCTTGAAAGCACGTGGTATGGATCCATCAGCATTAGCGAATGAGCGCATCGTTTGTGTAGGTGCCGGATCTGCAGGAATCGGTGTCTGTGAAGGCATTGTGGATTGTATCGTTGCTCAAGGCAAGGTGAAAACACGTGAGGAAGCATATAAACAAGTTTGGATGCTGGATCAACATGGGTTATTGGGCAACTCGGCTATTGCAGCAGGTGATCCCACACGCATTGTACAAGGTCCAGAACGAGCCAAATATTCACTGGATGAGCGACAAATGCGTTATGTCAAGCGAGATATGGCAGATCGTCTTTCACTGGAGCAAGTAGTAGAACAAGTGAAACCTACCATCTTACTTGGGCTTACTGGAATTCCTGGTGTTTTCACTGAAAATGCTGTACGCACAATGGCACAATATCAAGAAAAACCCGTGATTTTCCCTCTCAGTAATCCTGATAGTCATGCTGAATGCACTGCTGAGCAGGCTTTCAAATGGACGGATGGTCGTGCTATCTTTGCTTCCGGTAGCCCTTTCAAGGATGTGACATTGCCAAATGGGAAAATTGGACGAACAAATCAATGCAACAATTCTTATAGTTTCCCAGTAAGTTTCAATTATATCAACCATCATTGTAGAGGAAAAATGCTTATATCAAGCACTAGGGATTGGGATTGGGTGTTGTCACTTCACGAGCTTCAAGTGTAACTTCGGAAATGTTTTTGGAAACTGCAAGAGTCATTGCTGATATGGCTACACCTTCTCAGCTCAAGGAAGGTATTCTATACCCTGGTGTCACTCATTTACGTGAAGTATCTAGAAAGGTTGCTACACGTGTATGCGAAGTTGCATTTGAACAAGGAATTGCTCAAACTCGTCTGAGAGAAGGTGAACTACTTGAAGATATTGTAGCCAATTCAATGTACCATCCTCAGTATGTGCCATTGGTTCATCAAGCATAAGTGGTATACAGATAGTTGAATAGTAGAAATATATTATATAAAAGATAGATGATATACGCTAGCGATTGTTACGAACAGGTTTATTGTTTATTGAATCAAAGATATTTAAAAATCAATCAGCGGCACGGCCGCTGGACTAAGTTCCATTCTACTCTTGAAATCAACTGGATCGGTAATGATAGTATTGCCCTCGGGTAGCGATGAATGATCTCTGACAGGAGTTTGTTGACCACTATCAGTGGATGAATCGCCATCAACTGCTGATAATCGACGGGCCATCTTTTTATTATCTACCGTAACAAATGTGCCGTTGATAGTACCATTGCCTTGTGCAGCTGCTTGTGTCATTCCCATAGCAGAGACCAATTTTGACATGAGCTCTTCAATTTCCTCCTCATTGCCCTTGCTTTCATCAATCAGCATTTCACGCAAAACGGCTTCCATCGATGCTTCGCCAGCTTCACCCTTTTCCACTGCCGTACGCAAATCGTCAATGCTCACTCGATTCACGCCTTGTGCAACCAAACATGTGTGTAAGGATTCAATGTCGACCTTGTACTTGGGAGCAGGTGGTGTCTTTTGTGATTGAATATGCACAGCAATCTTGCGCACATTATTGGATGCTGGATCAATGTGGTGGTCAAAGAATTCGAGCAAAGACTCCTTGGAAATCATCTTGAGCTCCTTGACATCCTTGTCCACTAAAATAACGCAATCAACATCATTCCATTTCCTTTTTTGAAAATTTGTTTACCTTGATCAAACTCATAGTATCCCGAATGAATATGTGTCCAATATTTGCCACCTTCTTGTCCCAAATTCTTGTCCTTTTCAAGTTTCTTGAAGATGAGTGATTGTACCTGTGCTTGATATTCTTCATCCGACATGTTGACAATGATACTTCTCAACTTGATCAAGAATTCTTCGATACGGTTCTCAAGGTAAATCGTATCTCTTTCACTCTGCAAAATGAAACGCATTCCCATGGATCCAGCTTGCTTGCGTACACCACTGAAAACCAAGTAGCCTAATTCATGTTTTAATATATATATTCACACCAAGGATAGTACGCTCACTCACCTAATTGTTCCTTGGTACGAAGCTGATCAAAGCAAGGCTCTTGAGCAATTTGCGCCAACAAGCTTAAACGGGCTCGCAATGATGTTTGTGTCACATTGCCAACTTGGATCAAATATTCAATGCCAGAGTTCACATTATGCGGATCTTCGACTTGTCGGTTATACACCCATTTAGTACCAGGGGGCAGGATCAAGCTGCGGTGGCCAATCAGTTGGCTTGGAAGCAATTCGCGTGGATTCAAGATATCGATCACTGTGCTCATCATACTCTCAGCATCCTTTTGGAGCACATTGCCGTGTACCAGAGCTTCAAGGTGTAAATGCGAGAGAATGGTTGGGTAGAAGGCTTGAATGTCTTCAGCTGTGATACCGTCAAGTTCTCTCAGTTTCTCAGCATTCGTCCACATCTTGTCTTGTGTAAAGTACGAGAGATAATATAAAGCATGTTGATAAGGTGGCTCAAGTGCAAAGTTCTTATATGATCTTCGCAACTAGAATAATGCTGTCAGATGAACGGTTTGAAATCAACTTTAAAAAAAACTTACTTGGTCTTTCAACAGCTTGAATCGTTCAGGATCCACTTGAAGGTCTTTCATCTTTTGGACCACCTTTTCCAACAATACGGAGAGTTTATCATTGTAGCCACCAACTGCAAGCTACGTTCACATGTGAGCAACCGTGACAAATATTTGCATCCCAATCACCCCTTCTTACCAGCATTCCTTCCAAAAGGTTTTCAATGTTGTAGGCAAGGCCGGCCACTTCAGCATCATAGGCGTATTCATTCAGCGAATCTTTAAGAAGATCTGTGAAAAGACTATATTATAAATGTCAGTTGATGATACCTTTGAACCCAGTATTCATTTGCCAACTTACCGAGTTTTCACGCAATTGGTAGGAGTTGCATATGCAAGAGGGCTTCTGAAAAGGATCCAGACATTGGCTCTTGGCACCCAGAATGTGTCATCCTTCTTGTACCATAACCTTGTCTTGGGAGTGTTCAAGATGAGCTCAGGCTTCTTGGCAGGTTGGAGAGTTTCTTTCTTGTGCGTTTCAAAGTTGGTTGGGATAAAGTCATTCTTGCCTGGCAAATACAATGCATCATTCGGTTGAAGGTTTTGTAAGGTCTATGTAATAAAGTATGAGCAAAGTAATCATTCCCATCATTTCCATTCCATACCTTCTTCAGTTCATCGCTAAATTCAAGCACATTGTATTCAGTGTCGTACCATTTTTCACGTTTGATGAACTGTGCTCCATTAGGGGGTTGTTGTGATGCGACCATAATTCGGAAATTGTCGGGGCGAAGATATTCCAGGTTGTCATTGATGATATCCACATTGTATTCACGAATGAGACTGGGACCACTCAAGATGAATGGTGCCGGATAACCATGTTGCATAAGACCGGCCAATCGAGAGGTGTATTGAGAAGGTGGATACTTTTCTTTGAATCGGAAAGCCAATGATGCAAGAGATTGTACTTCGTCAAAGATCGATCGCTGTACACCAGATTGCCGAAGCATGTTGATATACTGGAACACACATACAACAACATCCTCGTAAGAACCTAAATCACACAATCAATACACAATCCATTGGAGCCTAATATGGTTACTTACGTAAACCTTCTTCTGTCAAGTCAATACTGATTCTCAAGAATTCGAAGCCAATGCCGCCATGAATAGAACCCACTTGCAAGTAATTGGCCCAGCCATTCTTCTTGAGCAAAGAAAGGATAGATCCAGCACCTTCATGTCCAATGAGATGAGAAATGTATCGACCAGGCTAATAGCATGAATGAGTCATTATTGTAATGAACATGTCAATAAGACTGTACCTGAATTGCATAAAGGGGTCTCTGATCTGGGAACGGGAATGTCATCTCCAAGGATCTCACATCTTTGACAGGTTTGATGAAGATTTGTTTCTACACAAGTTATTAGTCGATTTGCATTGATGAAATAAATCATTGCTTACCATGAGTTCTTTTTCAGTGAGAGGATGACCAGGAAACTTTGGTGGTTCAATGCCCTTGTTCCTCACATCATTGAACTTGTCAACAGCCCATTCAGTCAATTGATCAAGGGATTCTATTGTATATGGGTTATTTCTTTTTGAAATGGCGATTGAAAAAAGAATATGCTCCTACCTCTACCCAGTATGCAAAGTTTCATAATGTTGGCAGAATAATAGTCATCATGGAACTTGAGCAATTCAGCACGAATATCTTGACCTTTAGCTTTTGGACTATCATACAAGGTTTCCAAGTTGCCTGTGCCGAAATGACAGTAAGGGTGATTTGGGTTGCTCAAAGACTTTTCCAACTGAAACATTCGCCAGCTGTCTTGTTGTCGGTTCTTTTTGTGTTCTAGCAGGCGGACACCGTTTCTGGTATATTAGCGTTACCCATTCATGCAGCCAAATATTTGCTATTCATTGTCAAGGACTCACCTGAGTCGACTGCTCTTAATTCACGCTCGGTACAACTGGCAGAGAATAAAGGCGAAATAAAGAATTGCGCGAAACGATCCAATGCACCACCAAGATATTCATGACCGATTTCAAAGTAATAATTGGTGTTTTCTACGCCAGTGAAAGCATTGGAGAAACCCGAATGTTCGGCCAAATACTGGTTGTAATCGTTTTCTTTTGGATACTTTTCAGTACCCATAAACAGCAAGTGCTCACAAAAATGTGCCAGTCCTTGTAAATCATCCTGCAATAAAGTGAACCATGAGTTCTTGGTGTACTACACACATGTTTCCTCCTCCCCCCCTTGTCCTTCTGCTCCGAGTTTATATTACATCATTGTCTTCCTATAAGGTTTATCCTCCTCCTCCTTCTCCCCCCATCGAATAAAAAGAACACAAAACTCACTGGATCACTAAGATGGCCCACATGAACATCAAGTGCTGCACTGGATTTATCCGTATCCGCATCATGAATAAGTAGCACTTGTAGATCATTGCTGGCTAGTTTGATAAGTCGATACTTTCTATCATCATTGTCGGATTGTTCAAGAGGACGAGTAAAGGTCCAATATTTGCCGTTGCTAGAAAGTGACCAGTCTGAAGGTGATTCGGCTGTGGTTTGGCCTGGCATTGTGGAGACTGATCGTATAAAACTGAAACGCTTTGTATAGAGTGTTTGCTGGCGATGCGTTATTGTAGTATTGAAACAAGTCGTGTTCGTTCGAGTCAAGTAGAGATGGCTAAAGTACAAGACGGAGAAAAAAAAAGAGAGTGTGTGATCAGGATAACTACGCGATCTGTACAAGGTCAACTTACAATTTCAAGGATGAGCACCTACGATTCAATAAACTAGGAATACGTGGCGCCAATGTTGGCATTCAGTGGGGGGAAGAGAATGGTGCGAGTAAGCGTGTGTATATGTAGCTGCTAAAGACCAACGTGTTAGCTCAGAGCTGTACGTCATTGCCTAAAATAGTTGTTCAAGCCTGAGACCAGCGTACTTTACTCTTTCCGAACACGCTTGGCAGCCCATGAGCAACAAAAATCAGTACAATGTCCTCGTTGACATGGATGAGGGTGGTTATACCCAGGTAAAGCTTCCCATTCACGTGTTATATACCTTGTTATTACCACTGACCATGCCATGGTACATGTAGCCAGCAACGATCGAAAGCGATGGGCTCGAGTTCCAAGGTAGTATGGGGAGAGTGTTTTCTTTATGCCAATAGTTTTGACTTTTGTGAATAGACTTTTCAAGCAACACAGGACACCATGGATCAGGTACGAGGATGATGGATATATCTTCAAGGTATGGGTTGATTATAACTCGTTATCATTTATATAGCTCCTCCTCCTCCACCACCACCAGCTGCTTCAAGCACAACCAATTTCTTTGATACGCAGGAATCACGACGTAGTGGAGCCAACAAAGCCATTTGGTCATTAGACTATTATTCACAGTTTTTTGATGTGGATACTTCACAGGTATTCTTTCAGTGATGATTGAAACAGTGGCAAACGTATGTTGATTTATGTCATCATTAGGTTATTGAACGATGCTTAAAGACTTTGTATCCTGTTGGTGATTTCGCATCTGACACGTTAAATAATCAACCTGATCTCTATGGACCATTCTGGATTGCGACCACAGTAGTATTTGCCATGTTCGTATGTTCCTCATTGGCCGGTTCCTTGGCAGCCTATATCGCAGATGTCCCACACCAAAGTGATTTTCGATTACTCAGTTACGCTGTGGGTGTTGTATATTCCTATGGATTCCTATGCCCAGCTTTGGTTTGGTTGGCTACAAAGTACTTTGGTTGTCAACCAAGTCTCTTGGAGATTGTCAATTACTATGGTTACGGTTTAACTGTCTGGATCCCCGTTTCAGTAAGTATATCATATGGAACAAATATTTGGTACAAGTCTTCTAATTTAATCATACTAGATCTTATGTGTAATGCCATTTGATATTGCACGTTGGGTCTTTGTTGGAGTGGCTGCATTGTTGACTGGTAAGTAATGATGGGGAATGTGTGATGGGGTAGGATCATTCATCTCTTTTATAGGTTATTTCCTTGTCAAAAACTTGTATATTGTTATATCAAAAACGGATGCAAAGACTTCTCGTATTCTTTTATTGGCGATCCTTGGTGCTCATGCCGGTTTTGCATTGATTCTCAAGTTTGCTTTCTACAACTATGATTTTAGAAATGCAGCCCAGCCTAGCCAATAAACATGAATTAATGTCTTCTCGTCGACAACGTAAAATCCTTGAACGTCAGCAACTTAAAGCTGCTCAACTAAAACAGGACACAAAGACATATGTGAATCAATCCCCTTTCCGTTATGTTGAACGCAACTTCAAGTCAAGAGTGCCTCCTCCCGATTTCTCCAAAGTGATCGACTTGCATCAGCACCCGAATCACGATCGAGTTGTCCCTGTCGGTTTAGCTTGTGATCTCTCTTGTCCACTTTTCGAACAAAAGAAACCTTCTCGAGCATATATATTACATGATATACCAGGCAAGCATGAGTTGATTTCTTTCATGAGTAACTGTAGCCATTTATTCAATGTATGTTTATAGGTCTTGTGATAATCCTGAATCCATTTTCTCATAAAGGACAGCGGCAATTGATTCGTGAATGCCTTTCATTGTACACACGACCCCCCAACACATCCAACCTTGATACGCATTATGCTATCCCTGAACAAGGCCTTTGGAATTTATGCGAGAAAGAACATCATGGTCAACTTGATCCTTCGTTTGTGGTGCCACGAAAAACTATGGAGGAATGGCAGTTACAGACCAACGACTCGGAAAAGCATGATCCACCTCCTGTCGAATCCATGCCTTTATTACGACCTTTTGAATTAATGCATCGGATGCGTTGGGTTACTCTTGGTTATCAATACCATTGGCCGACCAAAACTTATCACTTTGACAAACGATACCCGATGCCAGCATTGGTAGATCAACTCACATCCTCTATCGCATATGCTGTTGATGGTGTTGGACAAGAAGGTGTTTGGAAAAACACATATCGTGGTCAAGATTTCAAGGCTGAAGCTGGCGTGGTCAATTATTATCAATATCGGGATGCATTGATGGGACATGTCGATAGAAGCGAATTGAACATGGATGCACCCCTTATTTCCGTTAGGTAAAGCATATTCAGTTATCTTGTTGTGGCACATGGCTTATAATGGCTTTAGTCTTGGCAATTCTTGTATATATGTTATCGGTGGCACTACCCAAGATACAGAACCTGTACCGCTTGCATTACACAGTGGTGATATTGTTGTCATGACCAAACCTTGCCGTAAATTCTTTCATGGTAAGCCGATAATCCCTGCCTATGGTGACATCCCATTTAACATTATCATATCATAGGAGTACCACGGATAATAGAAGATACATTACCAGAATACTTGTCATCCCCCCTATCCAATACCGAGGAGCAAGACGATGATTGGGAGTTATATAGCGAGTTTTTAAAGACTTCACGAATTAACATTAATGTTCGACAAGTTTTCCCACCATAAAAAAACGTGATTTGTCATTTACTTTAATATGCTGTCAATGCCAGGTGGTTTCTGATTTCAGATATCATTGTAATTAAACCATTGCTGCTTACATGGCTCAAATGAGTGGATATACACGCGTTTCTAAAAAGAAGCTTGTCAATGAACAAGACTTTTTTGTAACAAAGACAGATAACTTGTGGTAGCAGATTGATTATCACTTGACCTAACTCGGCCAAAATGGGATTGGACCTGTTCGAATCATACACCCCTTTATAGTATACTGTGCGATCAGGTTGGACCATATCAGTTGCAGGAACAATTATCAGAACAGATTTCATCACCCTGATGTAGAAGCCCCACCACTTTGTTAGCTCATGAACTACACTATCAGTTTGTGCATCATTCATCTACGTGATCAGATAATTCACACGCCCGTGCAAATTAAAAATATGAATGTTGTCACCTGCACATTTCTTCTTAAACTGCCAAGAGCGCAACTTTTTGCGTATCACTAAAAACAATCCATTTTGCAACCATGTGGATTGATTCTATTATATGGAGTCATTCATAGTTTTCATTGTTTTTCTACTCTCATTGTCGTGGTCATCATTGTGTTGAGTTTTGTTATGAGATAAAAACGATTCATTATGTTCATAATATTATGTGGATCGAGTATTCATATACATGTAAGGTTCATTTTGATATAATAGAGAATGAAATCATAATATAAGCAATCCAAGTTCATTGTTTAATACGATGGTTTATTAAGTAAGAGGAGTAATTATCGTGTGCTTGATCTTTGAAATACACGTCCAAGACCGCCAAAATAATGACGGATGATGGAAAGGATATAGGCTACAGTACTGTGAATCTTGTTCTTGAAGGCTCTTAGCTTGTTCTTGAATGATGAACTTGAGGTGGATTGCATGTTGGAAGGTCTCCACGAACGTGTATTCTCATAGCTTGGATACAGACTGAGAGCATAAGCAAGACCAGGATGTACTTCGACTTGAAACTCCTTTGCTGGTGCATGTTCACCATCAATGGCTACGTATGCCTTTTTACCAGCCTTGGGAATGGGCTTGATACGGAAAGCACGCACTTTATAGTATTCAACCTGTAGCATATTAAACACTTAATGAGCAATCATGTTTTGTTGTTGACTTTATCATTCAACTTACCGCATCTGAATCAATATGATGTCCTGACTCCACTTTGCCAAACATGTCAAGTTTTGCAAACATGCTGTGATTATCACGAACAAGCAAGAGATCCAGCAAACCATCATTCGGAACAGCGCAAGGGTGACTTAACATACCACGTGCAAGCCATGGCGTTTTGCTCGTCAAGAAGAGTGAAATATCTCCCTTGATTATTGTCCAATCATCTGGTACAGGTTCAGAAAGTGGTGGAATCGTATCTTGAATAGGACCGTCTCCTTGTTCGCTTGTATTCACTGCCTTGTTCTCATTGGCAAAGTTGCTTTTGATCTTATCTTTAGTTGCTTCGACGACTTGAACCGCTGCTTCAACACTGTAAGTTTGCCCAGTGAAAATCTGTTGCAAGAGACCAAGAATGGTGCGAGCATCACCCATCCAACTGACAACCTTATGTAAGTCATGGAATCCCAAATTGTGAATCATAAGAGTCAATTTACCGAAGGTTTTCAGTCGCCAAATCAGCATAGGATGTGATACCATAGTTGTGTGAAAGGAAAGACATGTATCGGTGATCGTCATATGTTACTGAACAAAGGTCAAGGGCCATGGGTGTACCTGCATAATCCAGCATGTGAGATTTAAAATAAACTGGATAGGATTGTCATATTACCTTTGATTACTTGACGAGCTGTATGTACAGCATCAAAGCCTAGCTTTTCACCAAGCATACAAATACTGAGAGCGTTGCCAGTACCACCAGGAATAACACCCATAGGAACCTTCTTCAAGGCCATGCGAGCATCAGGTCGTTGACAGAATCCATTGATTACTTCATGAATGACACCATCGCCACTCACTGTGACCATGGCGTCGTATGCATCGATATCGAGTTCCTTGGCAATTTCAACTGCATGTCCCTGATATTCGGTTTCTTTGTGTCACCCAAATACAATAATGACACGAATTAGTATATCGACCGAGCTAAAACGTGAATTAAAGATTATTCACCTTGTACATCCACTTTGCAATTTGCACTCTCAAAAACAGGAGCCACTTTTTCTCTGAATATCTTTCTGGCTAAGCCTTGTCCTCCGAATGGATTGATAAGTACTTTAAGTCGCTTCTCATGCTTGGCATCTTTTCGAATTGAATGTTGGTTACGTTGTTATCATGCATCACAATGGATAATAGATACCTTGATATACATGATCAATGACTGTTTGAATAAACTGTTGGGCTTCGGAAACTTTTGTTTGGTCGACAGGGCAACTGAAAATGCAAAGGTCGAGGGGCGAGTCAGGAACGGCTTGCTTGTGAGGTACCAATGCATGGATACGAAGTACACGTTGTGTCGAATCGAGGACAATATTCAGGATGTTCACCTTGGCAATAGGAAGTAAAGTCAAGTCGGATAGTGTACGGCGACTCCCTGGTGGACATGGAAAACATAAACATGAGCATTCCCATGGATACCCATTGTTGCCTAGTAATGGTCAACTTGCCTTTTTGTTCAACGTCGACAGCACCTTCTACACGAAGACCAAGTCCATCATAAGTGAGTGTGATCGTATTGGGCCCATTGGGCAACTTGAGTTGATGAAGCATCGGACAGAGGAAAGGGCGTGACGTTTTGAATGTGGAGTCGAGGGACAATCATATCATCTGTGTCACATGTTATTGCAAGTCCTAAAATGAAGCCATGCATGATTATCATGCAACCAAAGTTGTTAAGCAATCATTCGCATCGATACATTGTTCATTATAATAAAAATGTATTGTGATATATCCAGTGCTTTAATCCCTCTTGATCTTTGTGATATAATAATAATGCTAACTTTACATGGCCATACTCATACTAGCTTGTAAAGCCTTGAGCTCCTTTTCCTCTTCATCCTCTGATACAGATCCCTTGGCTAGATGAGAAAACAAACACATGATGAGTGATTAGGATACATTATACCCATGAATTACCCATACACAGACACACACACTCTCTCTCTTCTTTAAGAAACTTACATGGCTTGTGTACAGGGACATCGGGTGTGACAACAGCCGGTGCAGGAGTATCGAGCATCTTTGCATCCAATTCCTCTTGTTCCAATTCTTCAAGTTCATTGAGTAGTTCATCTTCATCCAATTCCTCGCCCATGCCAACAGGTCTAGAGATAGCATCCGAGATTTCATTGGCAATATCCATTTGATCACGAATATCATCCATAGTTGTATCAACCTTATTAATGTCCCTACAATGATAAAATGGGTGAGCATAATCCTCATCGGAGAGCCTAAGATTCCCGCACCCCTTGACTATCCAGCATGCAATACATACATTGATCCATGGATATTCTTCATTGCCTCGGCACCAGCTCTCATGGCACCCATCGTCTCCAGGTTAACATTAGCATTCTCGATAGCCATCATTTGTGTTTCGATTGTCATACGGGCACCATTGATCTTTTCAATATTGGTCTCAAATGCTTTTTTCCTCTTCAACGCTAGTAGTGCCACTGTTTTCAATAATAAAAAACATGGTTCAATTCCCTGATTAGCTTCATGCCATCCATGGTCGTCTTGTGTTTCACTTGCCTCGTCGATTTTTGGTCGCATTGACTTTGGCTGTTTTAAGTTCATTGTTGGCCTTGGCTTCCAGGAAAGCCTGCCGTTTCTCGAGCATGTCTAACGTTTCTCGTAATTTGTAGATTGCATCTTTGGCTGATGTCTTGGACTTGGCTTTTCCGAACAAGTGCATAGTGAGGGTAAGCTTGGGTTTGGGGGGTAAAAGGATAAGTGTAAAAAATGCGGTAGTCTTGGCCTTGACGACAACCCGTTTCCAGCACTGGCAGCCTTACCGGAGTTTCATTACGTCACAAAACCATTCAGCATCATTCGGCTACATCTGCGTATTGGATCAAGAAATACTTGTCTCCTGGAAACAGATAGCTTCTGTAGATATATATGATAATCAATAGTTTATAAATATACTAGTATTACTATGTTGATAGACACTTTAATGATTCATTCATAACTGATCTATTGCTATGCCAATGATCAACCATTTGATCGATCATGCAGCTCTAGAAAGTTCCTTCTGCACATATGTGAGATATATCAACACATTGTATTATTATCAAAAGGAAGACATTAAACATACAATGATCAGCTGTTTCAGGATTGCAAGAAGCATTGTCATTGAAAAAACCGCCACTTGTGAGAAAATTCAAAGTGACCTACTACGCAACTGGTATCGTTAAAATAGGGTCTATTCTTACAAGTGATTGCATAATCTTGATTTGCAAGTAAAGTCAGTATCCTTCTTTGATCTGAATGGAAAACAAGCACAGTAGATATAATCTGATTGGTGTGTCGATACGCGCTCTTGGTGAAATTCATGCAAATTGGCACTGACATGCATGATATAGGTCATGATAAAGCTCTAATTTATATGTTACTCCAAGTTGACTATCGGTGAATTGCAAGATAAAAGCTGGTTGGTTGTTATATATTATGGTAGAAGGGAAAGGTGGAGGAAGGGAACTTAATCACAGTAGTGAAACCATCCCCACATCCCTCCGCCGATCGCATGATGCCCCTCCTTTCCCACGCTCTCAAGCTCAAGTATTATACATTTGGATGTTGCTTTGTGCAGGTTTGTATACTTCTTTTCCTTTCATATATATTAGTCTTATGGTTGGTCTCACCCGTGTACTTCCAGCTGCAAGGCAATCATATGCACTTGCTCGACAGCTCGGTTATCGATCCATCTCCTCCAATTCATACGTGTGGCGTTCGAGTGACAATGTTGCAAGAACAGGCTTTCGTAGTGTTGGTATTCGTCGCGAAGATAAGAGTCGTTGGGAAAGACGATCACCTTTGACGCCAGAAGCTGTCAAGGATCTCATTCAGCAAACCGGAGCACAAGTATATATTCAACCAAGCACCAAGCGTATTTTTACAGATAATGCCTATGCTAAGGTAAATCCCTTTTCCTCATACTACCATGCCAATTGCCAACATGAAACAATATATATCAAAAGGCAGGTGCTACGTTGACTGAGGATCTCTCGGCAGCCGATGTCATTCTGGGAATTAAGGAAGTGCCAACATCCAAATTATTGCCTGGAAAAACATATGTCTTCTTTTCACATACACACAAGGGTAAAAAGGAGAATATGCCTATGCTCAAAGATATCCTAGACAAGGTAAAGTATAAATGACATGTCATAATAATGTTTGCTTATGGACATGTTGCAACAGAAAATCCGCTTGATCGATTATGAGTTGATCAAGGATCCCGAGTCTCATAAGCGATTGGTGGCATTTGGGCGTTTTGCAGGAAATGCAGGCATGGTGGATGGTTTGCATGGCATGGCACACCGTTTCCTTGGTCTTGGTTATAACATGCCTTTGATGGTAAAAGATTATTTCATGCGTGACAACTGAACATGTTTTATTCATGTGGGATGTGTCTATAGTATCTATCGATGGCTCATAGTTACCGAAGCGTAGCATCGGCTAAACTTGCAGTACGAAAAGCTGGCAATCTGATAGAAGAGGAGGGTACACCGAGTGACTTTGGACCACTTGTGTTTGGATTCACTGGTTCTGGAAACGTGGCTCAGGTATGATATCAACCAGCATTGTGGCGCGAGCATTTTGAAAGAATATCAAGCGTGTGAGTCTTACGTCATTTTATTATATTCAGGGCGCTTTGGAGATTTTCAAGGAACTTCCACACGAGTTTGTACCTGCTGAAGACTTGCCTAAGCTTGTGAAGGATAAGAGTAAGTAGAGAGCATCGAGTCATAATGAGTAGTCAAAGCATTAACCATATCTGCAGATCCCGGATTAAAGAAAGTTTACGGTGTGCAACTGGAAACAAAAGACTATATTCGCAACAAGAATGGTTCAGCTTTAGCGTCACATCATGATTACTTGGTAAATCCGAGCAATTATGAGTCGTGTTTCTCTGAAAAGGTACATGGTATTCTCAAGTGTATTCCGTATTTGGAAAACTAATCCCCACGATCATTGTGTCCCACGCTTTTTCTTCTCCCACGCATCGCACTATACAGATCGCACCATATGTCAACTCGGTTGTCACGGGTGCATACTGGGATCAACGTTATCCAAGACTCATGAGCAATGAGGACCTTGCTCAATTCCAACGACTACAAAAACAAGGTTCAATCGATAAGGGTAAAATGATGTCGCTAGTAGACATTGTGTGTGACCCAAGGGTATGTATATCTTCTCTAAGCTCACTCAGATCGATGATACTTAACGGCCGAAACACAGGGTGCTTTTGAATGCTTGTCTCGTACAACCAACATTGAAGATGGCTTTTACTATTACGATGCTATTAAGAATATTGAACATCAAAAGTAAGCGTTTCAAGTGGGATGTAATGTCATGCATCAAAGCTCATTAACTCGCGAATTCTAGTGTTGAAAAGGATGGCATTCAAATCATGGGTATCGATATCCTTCCTGCTGAACTTCCCATCGAAAGCAGTGAGCACTTTAGCCAAGTGTTATATCCATTTATCAAGGACTTGGTAAGCTATTCGACTATACATCACGTGATTTTCTTCCCACGCTCATTGTCAAATGTAGATCCATCCTTCTGCCAATGACTTTAAGAACTTGCCATCTGTTCTTGCTGATGCCACTATCGCTGATAATGGAAAACTTCTCGGTGAACATACTTCGCTCAATACCCATATTGGCCAGCAAAAGGAAAAGCAAACTGTTTTACTTCTAGGATCGGGTATGGTGGCTCGTCCACTCGTCCAACATTTACTTCGTCGTTCCAATGTGCGCGTTGTTATTGGTAATGTATTGTACTTCTTCATTTATAACTTTGTAGCTCATTGTATTTTAGCCAGCAACGCTCTTAGTGAAGCTGAAAGCTTAGCTTCTCAATGCCAAGCAGCCACTCACCAAGAAGGTGGCGAAACAGAAGCTGTGCAGTTGGATATCTCTGATAAGGAGAAGCTTGGAAATCTGGTTTCTGGAGCAGATGTTGTTGTCAGGTATGTATATACCAAGATGGATCCTTTTTCGCATAATTGACTCATGAAAATGATAGTTTGGTGCCTGCATTTTTGCATGATACCGTTGCGAAAACATGCATTGACCATCGCAAGCATATGGTGACAGCAAGCTATGTATCTCCAGAAATGGAAAAGTTGAATGATGAGCAAGTATCTTACCATGAAAAGTGCAATAGTGAAAGCTAACATAGCGTATAGTGCAAAGCGTGCAGGAATCACCATCATGAACGAAGTCGGGCTGGATCCTGGTATTGATCACATGTCGGCAATGAAAATCATTGATGAAGCAAAGGCACATGGCAAAAAGGTAAATGGATTCATGCATCACCATATCACATTGACTAACGCCAACCATGATTAAAGGTGCGCTCCTTTGTATCATGGTGTGGTGGTCTCCCAGCACCTGAAGCATCCAATGTGCCATTGGGTTACAAGTTTAGTTGGTCACCTCGAGGTGTGCTCACAGCCAGTGGCAATGACGCTGTCTATTGGGCTGATGGCAAGGTATATGGATTTTTCAATATATCATCTTGTATATTTATTTACCTTATACGGTTATATTAGCAACACAACATTGCAGGTGTCGATTTGCTCAAGCAACACTTCCCATCTGTGCGCACACCTTTCCAGGGATTCACTTTTGAAGGCTTGGCCAACCGGGATTCGCTCAAGTACACTGATATCTATGGATTAGGAAACTTGAATGACATGGATACTATGTTCCGTGGTACCTTGCGATACCAGGTAGGATTGATGAATGCTTCGCACATCCATTGTACACTAACAAGTGAAATTGTATATCACATAAGGGGTACTCTGATTTGCTTTATGCATTTAGAAAGCTCGGCTTCCTTTCTTTGAATGAGAATTTCACATCACTTGTTTCGTCTTGGGTAAGCATCTTCTGCATCCCATTGTGTGTTCACTTGCTGATATCATATCACTTTAGGGCAAACATGCAAACGATGTGCTAGCTGGTGATAAGAAAGCATTAGCACAGATGCTGCATCTCGATCAAGATAGTCCATTGATTGATCGCACCACAGATGCAATTCGCTTCTTATTCGCTTCAGGTGTTCCCGATAATATGTACAAGGCACCCACATCTCTTGATGCATTCTCTATTATCCTCGCTAATAGACTGGCCTATAAACCTGGAGAGCGAGATATGACAGCCATGCAGCATGAATTTGTGATTGAAGATAGAGTTACCAACAAAACGGTAAATCAATCATCTACATACAAGTGTCGATGAAACTAATATCGCTTATCTGTAATTTATCATAGGAAACTGTCATTTCTACGTTGATTGATTATGGTGTTCCTGATGGCGAAACAGCTATGGCAAAGACTGTTGGTTTGCCAGCAGCCATGGCTACTGAGCTTATTCTCGATAACAAGATTCACGATCGTGGTGTCTTGAGACCTATCTCTCCAGATGTATACTTGCCTATTTTGGATCAGCTCGAAGAACAAGGTGTGCGTTTCGTGGAGCAAACCATTGAAGGTCATCGTAGACCACTTTCTGATGCTACTGGTAGCGGATTGTGGGAAGCTTAGACGTGATATAATAAATCACTTCTGATAAGACATTGTATTCTTGATGAAACTGGGATTGTCAGTTTTTGTAATTTGTCAAATATTTCTTATATGTAATGAATGACCGTGTATGTGTGTGTGTGTGTGTGAGAGAGAGAGAATGGTATTGAACATGTCATTGCACTTGACAGCTTTCCAAAGTCATACAGTGATTGATTTACAATAATAACTCAAAATACATATGGTACACATATGAAATGATAACACTGAAAAAGAACATACATTGTACTGGCTTAATCACCATGAATCCTCCCTTTGCATCAGTAATGCATATATGTCAACTATGTTATTGATCATTGATTTGGTCGATCAAAGAACCATAGCATGACAATGGCGATTGCATAAACATCACCATTCATTCTCACGTGTTGTTATTGTTCTCATAGAAAGCATGTTTATATATAATGGTCATCTCCTTGGTGTAGTACGTTGCATTGTCTGTGCGAGGGTTGTACAAAGAAGATTGACGATCTGGGATACTTTATCTACAACCGTTTCGATTTCGTCATGCACCTAGTAGCAACAGTAATACAACTTGTGTATTTGTCCTTGGTCAAAGATGCATTGGCCATCTCACAAGGCACAGCCATAAGTGACTGGCATGAATATCCATTCTTTGTGATATTTGGTGATCAGACCATATGCGGTGGATCATTGATATCCACTGATCCAGCATGGGTATTAACAGCTGCACATTGTCTAGTGTCTGCAGATGCAACTGAGCATGTTTATGTGGTTACCAATGACAACAGGGATCCATGCAATAATAAGCATTGGCGACAAAAAAGTAAAAAGATTGGCATTACGCAAAGTATCATCCATCCGAAATTTGCAACCTACCCCACCACTGAACAAAACCAAGCCCCATCATTGTCAGTGAAATACAAGAGTAACTCGGCCATGGAAAATTCCGTATATGACCTTGGTCTCGTGCAGCTTGCATTACCGGTGAAGCATTGCATTGCTATTGGTTCCACGATGGATGATGCTGGTACAAATGCTCGTTTTGTGGGGGTGGGCTATGAAAATGACAATCAATTACCCGATACCATTCAAATGGCATTCATGACGTATCCAAGCTATAGCACCAATCACTTGTGGATGGCTACAACCAATCCACACAAAACAGCACTTTGTCATGGTGATTCAGGTAGGTAAATTATGAACCCTGCATGGTTTCCTTTGTTTCGATGTCTTGCATCATAGTGCGTACAACAACGCCATTTAATGCTGATGACAATGATCCAAATTAGGAGGACCGTTGCTGATACGTAGCCAAAGTGGAGCATTATTGATGACGGGTGTTCTTAGTCGAATTTTCAATGTCCATGACCTGGATCCAAGCAGGGGAACATGTCCTGTACCCGACCATGGAAAAACCGTTTATAATGCCTTTGTCAACATTGACCAACATCTCGATTGGATATCCAATACAACTGGCTTACCGAAAACAGCATTTAAGCTACAGCAAGAGGGGAAGCATAATCAAAAAGCTGAGACCAAATGTATGCAAACAAGTAATGGAAACAGTAGTAGTAATGGTATTAGCCATCGGTTCTCACGCATTACTAAAGAAACGGCAGCGGCGGTATCCCTTCTGGTGTTGGGGTTATTGATGACGACCAACATTCTTGTCAGCTAGTATAGACCTGCTGTAAGATAAAGAGAGAGAAAAAAAGGAGACCCCTATTTGTCAGGACATTGAATAAAGTTTTCCGCACGCTGCAACCTGACATTGGCTACCCTTTTGATTCTCCTTGTCCTCCCTGGCGTGAATTCAAGAGGAGGCGTATACAAGTGTTTTATATATATTTTGTTTATGTTTATGAGCGCCATGCGTGTGAAAAGGCATATATGGATAATAAAATAGGTTGGCATAAACATTGAATGGTGTGCTTTTATTTATGAAAAGAAAAGGTAAAGTCTTTGTCGGCGTGTAGCAAGTATATGAAAGCAACCCGTGACCTCCCATCACCGCTTTTGATTCCCCACCCCCATCCCCGCATCATCCCCCCTTTTCCCTTATCGCTATTCCAAAAGAGGAAAACCAAACTTGGCTATTTAAAAGCATCCATTCAACTTTCAATTTGCACACTTTGTCTTACCACTCTTTCTTTCTATTCCTTATCATTTTCATCCCCGATTGCATATTACATATTCACTTTCAATGCCACGCACAAAAAGTACCAGCAGCAATAACAGTCTTGATGTCCCTGCAAATTTGACTCGCGATGTATATCGTCATCGTGCCAAACAAATCACTGCACATGCACCTGTACCATACGGCACGATCCCGACGCGGCGTTCTTCCAGAAAAGTAAGTTTTGAGTGTTTTTGGATATTTGGGTCGGGTATGGTTATCGATGGGGATAAAGTGCAATGACAATGGGCGCATTGATGTCTATTGTTTTAGCATTATTCTTTTAGAATGAATGTATTGCTACTGCATTCAAAACACAATAAATGTAGATGCTTTTTGAGCGAGGAGGGGGAGAAATGTGTAAAGTGTATAAGTGTGTGTGTGGTGTCATGATGATAATGAACGCGATAAAACATGTATAATAATTGATTTCTTCACCCAAACAGAAGCATAAGAACCAGGAGCATCAGCACAAACGAGTTTGGTCACCACCACCATTACCACGGAAACAGGCGCCTTATCCATATTTTGAAAATGCCGATAATGATGATTCAACGTTTATTGTATCATTTTTTAATCGGGTACTATCACATTTCTCGGAAACGTCGTATGCCGATGTCAATAAGGAACCTTCGTCACCTGTTGGATTCATGCCTCGATCCCCATCACCCACCACGCCGCTTGACGTCAGTGTTCCCATTACCATCTCTCGTACAACCAGTGAAAGCAGTGATGATGCATGTAGTTGCCTAAGTACCAGTTCATCATCGAGCGGTAGTTTGAGCACATCAGTTAGCAGTGCATCCAGCAGTAGCTTATCGACTATCAGCGAAAATACATTCTCAGCTGCATTATCTTCATCACCAACATCATTACCGAATCCGCCCACCACATCCAATACCACATTAGCTCTTTCTGATCTTTTGTGCGACCATTATGTGCAAGAACGGTCAACTGCCACAATTAGTACTGAGAAGGAAGAAACACACGATGTGGAAAACAAAGGTGTCCCTTTGGAAACTTTTCGCATATTTGAAGCACCTTCACCAGATGATGATGAACGATGGTTTGCTTGGAAAAGCCCTACAGATTGGACACCGATATTGGATGATGAAGATGAAGATGACGATGCATATGATAATCAATCATCAACGCAATCATCATCAACATCATGTACCACGGATGGTGATATGAATAATACTATTCAATCCAACAACAATGCAACAATCAAGCACAAAGCCAAATCACCATCACCGTACTCCAGCTTTGGGAAAAAGAAACCAAACAAGAGACAGAACCCCTTAAAGCATCACCATGCTCGAGATATCCGTGTCAATAGCGATCATCTTCGTATGATCGTTGCTGAAGCAAACATGATGCGTGCACAAAAAATCGTTGGTCCTCTTCGACCACGAAGCTATTTACCCAAACGACTCGATCCATTTACTCCATGTCGTCCTAGCAGTCTACGATATTAAACTTTTTCGTAATGACGAGCTGTTGCTTGTATACAACCTGGCGTGACACGAATATCCATTTGGCACAGGAGAAATACCAAGTAGTGGCCATAACCAAGGATATGCTTATCTACTTTTGGCCATTGTATATTTTCGATTTCTGTGCAGCTTCCTATAGCAAATGACATCCTATTATATTGGTGTATATTCGCACCATCGATGATCCATCCTTCACAATACCACGATCAAAGAAGGATGTTATTGCACCTGCCATACTTGTTACAACGCAGAGCAGCTCACACGTATGATATAATCTTTTAGATACTTTGGTTATGTAGTCTAGTACTTTTCTCATAAAATCTTCTTTTATTCTATGTTACTTTAACAAGAGCTACTTTAAGCTTGTTATGGATGTCGCTAGTGTGCGTATGGGATGTTGAATTAAAAAACAAGTGAAGCAAGATCTAATGTATGTGCCAACTTGCCACCATAAGATCAAGTAACCCCCCTTGAGAAAGCATGTTATTATCCTTGAAAACCATGTGGTGCTGCTACGTTTTACCCCTCAAATCATCCCCATTCGATAAAGTGAATGTACTCTACATGATCCTGATATGTAGTCAATTCATCACTTTTCATAACCCATCTCCTCGAGTGTATCAAGAGATGCATATATCCCATTCCTTTTAAATGTAGAGTGCGTGAAAAGAAAAAGGGTTATTATCATTATCATTATTGCTTGAAATGTGTGTGTGAGTGTGTGTATCTATGGATTGGGTGTCAGTGATTGTAGCTGGGATAAAGTGGGCGGTAGCTGACGCCAAGCCACTTGGCACAGTCGACTTGAATTTTGCTCTTGTTTTCAGCTTGCTCACTCCTTTAATTCACTCGCCATTTTCACCATGCCCGGGCTCGACTTGAAGAATCTGCCTGAACGCGAAGAGGACATCGATTTCAGCGACATTTACGACAAGCATAAAGTTACTGTTGACGAAGAACTCGATACGATCGTTGTTGTTGATGGTGCACCCATTGTTGATGAGAACAAAGAAGAGAAATTGCTTTCAGTATTGCGCAAACTCTTGACCAAGAATGCTGGTGAAGTCAAGGATGGTGGTATTTGGATGCCTATGGAAACCAAGGACGGCAAACGTGAAAGCAAAGGGTACATTATAATCTAGAAAATGATATATACGCGTCATTGATGTTAATCATCACTTGTTGATCGTTATAGTTACTTGTTTGTTGACTTTGAAACACCCGATGCTGCCTTTGCTGCTGTCAAGAACTTGGATGGTTACAAAATGTCAAAAGCCCATCAGCTTTCTGTCAACCGTTTCACCGATGTTGAAAAGTACACCAGCATGAACGACAAGTATGAAGAACCTGAACTTCCTGAATTCACTCCAAAGGAACATCTCAAGAGCTGGTTGATGGATCCTCAGGCACGTGATCAACTTTTGATCTACCGTGGCAAGGAAGCTGGTATTTACTGGAACCGTAAGACCGAGAAACTTGAAGAAGTTTATGTGCGCTCGGTAAGTTGTATATTCATGTTGATTATAATTTACAAATCAATTGACAATCCTGATTTTATTAGGATTGGACACAAAACTATTTGCAATGGTCCCCTCTCGGTAGTTACGTTGCTACTTTCCATGCACAGGGTATCGCATTGTGGGGTGGTCCTTCTTGGGCTCAGATTGTACGCTTCTATCATCCTGGTGTTAGACTTATTGATTTCTCGCCCAATGAACGTTATCTTGTTACATGGTCAAGTGAACCTATCAGCTTGGCACGTATTCCTGCTGGTGCACCCCATCCTTTCTCTGAATACGACGAAGGCAACCACACTATCGTTTGGGATATTAAGACTGGTGCATTGCTTCGTTCATTTGCTGCACTTCCAGCTGAAGCACAACAAAAGACTGTGAGATGGCCGATGTTCAAGTGGTCTCCTTCTGACAAATACTTTGCACGTGTTGTTCCTGGTCAACAATTATCTGTTTATGAAGCGCCTTCTATGGGTTTGGTTGGCAAGAAGAGTATCAAGATTGAAGGCATTGTCGATTTCGAGTGGTCTCCATCTCTTGGTGTAAAGTCCGATCCTAAGCTTAACCAGAAGGAAGAAATGCTTGCATATTGGACACCTGAAGTTGGTAATCAACCTGCACGTGTTACCATGATGGCTATGCCTAGCAAGGAGATTGTACGCACCAAGAATTTGTTCAATGTTACTGATGTAAGTAGAATCAAAACGTGGTTTATTGATGGAATGCTGATATATATCTATGATACAGTGTATGTTGTTCTGGCAATCCAAGGGTCACTTCTTGGCTGTCAAGGTCAATCGCCATACCAAGACCAAGAAATCACAATTCACCAATCTTGAAATCTTCCGTGTTTGCGAGAAAGCTATTCCTGTCGAAACTCTTGAGCTTAAGGATCCTGTACTCAAATTTGCATGGGAGCCTAACGGTGAACGTTTTGCCATCATTACTACCAACGATCCTGCATTTGGTGCCACTGCACCTGGTCCTGGTGGTGCAGCACCACCTACTACTTTCAAGACTGCTGTTACATTCTATTATCTTGACACAAGCAAAGCAGTTGCTGGTTTCCGCCCACTGAAAAAGATTGACAAGAAAACTTCCAATAGCTTGTCGTGGTCTCCCAAGGGTCGACATATCGTACTTGCAACCTTGCGTAGCCCTAGTGCACATGATATTGAATTCTGGGATTTGGACTTTGAGCCAATGGGTGAAGCCAAGAAGGATGCTAAGGCTGAACTTGGATCAACTGTGGTGCAATTATCTGCTCAAGAACATTATGGTGTCACAGATATTGAATGGGATCCTACAGGTCGTTATGTTGTCAGTGGTTCCAGCTCATGGCACCATTCTGCCGACCACGGTTTCAACATGTGGGATTTCAAGGGTCAATTGTTGCGTCAAGAGAGTATTGATCATTTCAAGCTTATCATGTGGCGTCCACGTCCCAAGAGTTTGTTGACTCCAGAGCAAAAGAAGAAGATCAAGAAGAATCTTAGACAATACAGCAAACAATTTGAAGAAGAAGATCTTGCTGCTGGTGATGCCAATGCTGCTCGTATCATTGCAGCTCGTCGGAAGGCAATTGAAGATTGGTATGCCTGGAGAAAGCAAGTCGAGAAGCAAATGCTTGATGAACGCAAGGCTGCTGGCAAGGAACTCAAAAGTGCCGATGAAGGCAAATCAGAAACCATTGAAGAATGGGTTGAAGAAGTCATTGATGAAGTCGAGGAAATCGTGGATTAATCTTTTATTATACAACCACTGTTATACAATGCATTTATCCCACTTTCATCCGCTACTTAGTCTTTCCATCTTTCACACACACTCTCACACTCTCACACACATGTTCTTTATAAAAGCAACAAAATCAATGACATTGCATTTGTTGGTATCGTCGATGATTCATTCTCACCGATTTTTATTAATGTCTTTAAGCATTTCCTTTCTCAACAAAGTCCAACGATCACGGCATATCTTGGATAAATGTTTCTGTTCAAAGATGGTTTCCAGCTCCTTCCATTTGAAGTTTTGGGGTACACCGAGTACGTGGGATAGTAGCAATCGATCATCATGCTCAGTCCATTCATTGTTGCTAGGCTCGTTGTCATGTGCCTTCTTGTTATGGTTACCACCAATGGTATCCCGAATTAAGCCTTCTGTTGCATAAATCATCTTGCGAGGGCGACCACGCTTCCGCTATTGAAGAAAGAAAGAGCACTGTTAATAATGAAATGTAATAAAGAGAAAGGCACATGCACAATCAAATTGCTTTTGTGTTTTGCATGAACTTTCTCAAAATGGCAAGGTGCAACTTACAGGTCCAGGAGAAGGTGAATCTTGGTATTCGTAGTCGTTTCTCCTACGTTTGTCTTTGTGGATATACTTGAATATCATGACCAATACAATTTTATATATATGTTCATGTCACTTACGAGATGTCAAGAACACAGATGCAGAATTGACAGTGGATGCTTGAGGAGAACCCAATTTCTTAAAGTTGCTAATGATCTTGTGAGCAGCCGATCGAGTCAAGCCAGCGATTTCTGCACAACGTCCTTCAGTTGCACCTGCTTGATGAGCACCAATAACGAGCCAACAGTCGGATTCTGTGGGATCTGATTTCATGATATATACGTGTACAATGCAAGAAAGGAAAAGAAAGAAAGAAAGTAAAAGAACAGTGATTAGGAGTTGGGGGAGAGCAGATGATGAATGAAAGGGGGGTTGGTGATGATGTACTCGCAGTAGTATGGTGATGACTCGTGCGTCGTAATGCGTGTACCACCACATCCAAAACGGCGACACGGATCAAATCAATGCACTTTCTTTTTCTCTCGTCTTTATAATATAACATTAGACATACAGTAGCGTGTAATATAATATTTTATCATATTGTTGATGGTCATATAGTGATAATATTCTATTATATCAATTTTTTATTGCTATATGGTATCTTATGAATCTTGTTTTTATGGGATTGTTGTCATGGATACGTAATGAATAGTGTGCAATTGTATGAAATGGTTGGGTTGATTACAAGTGACGCACGGATATATCTACAGCTACTACGTCACGATAATGGGGAGTTGTAAGACATGACAAGCAGCGAGTATAAGCGGGTGTGCGGGGCCAGAAAAGCCTCTCAGTGAGGACCATCTTTAGGCTGGGATAAGCGCTAAGAAACAAAATCTTTTTGTTTTTGGCTCTTTCGGCACATATCTTCCAAGCATGTCCACACCAACAGCACCTAACCTCGCCACGCCCCCGACTGGAATCTATTCGCCATTGTCAGCATTCCCAAACAAACCCCAACAACCCACGGGAACCTTCTACAATCCGCTACATTGGCCACGTCTTTTCAGCTACCATAAGAGTCGTCTCGGTTTGCCAAACCCTGGCAAATTTGAACGCTTGCATGGTGAAGTAAAGGGTAAATTAACCTTGAGCAACAATGAAGATATACGACGACTAAGTACACGCACCATTCATTATAGACACCTTTGTTACCAACTATCTTTTTGACGGTGCTCAAGCTAATATTGTCAAGGAATTGTCGCCCAACTTTCATGTACAACACCAGTTCTCCTTGGGTTCCCAAGTGATGCCTCCAATGTACAACTTCATGTCAGGATACATGACTGAGAGGGTAATTTGGATTAAGGATGGGAACGATATAGAGGGCGCGTTTATATTAATACACACGCGACTTGCGCCAATTTTAGACGATGATCCAAGGCACAATGGATAATGATACCAATCTCAATGCTGTTGTGCGACACATGTGGTCTATGAACTCTCTTACAAAGATCATGGCTCAGGTAAATATAGGAGAGTTGAAAGGAATTCTATAAGCTGATGATCCATATTTTACATAGCTTACGCATATGCCTGGTCACTCGATGTTGCAAATGGAACACGAATATGCAGGTTCTGATTATAGTATCAACCTTAAGGCAATGAATCCCAACCCAATGGAATTCACTGGTTTGTACGTTGCTTCCTACTTGCAATCGGTGTCATCCAAGTTGGCGATTGGTTCCGAAGTGGTCTTGCAACGTCCTACACCTGATATGGAGGAAACTGCCATGTCTTTGGTTGGAAAATATACTGGCAAGGATTACATTGCTACTGCTCAATTCCAAGGTCTTGGTGCTATTCAAGCCAGCTACTATCAACGCATCAATGAAAAGGTCGACTTTGGTGTTGAGATCAACTTGCTTATGCAAGGTCAAAGGAGAGAAGGTGTTGCTACCGTGGGCGGCAAGTTTGACTTTAGACAGGCTACTTTCCGTGGCCAAATCGATACTACTGGTCGCGTGTCGGCTGTTCTCGAAGAGAAGATGGCTCCTGGTTTCTCTTTCCTCATCAGTGGTGACTTGGATCACATGAAGGTACATAGTTTAATATTGGATATCGAGATACATTTATTCATCATATTCATTTTCTATTATACAGGGCCAAAGCAAATTCGGTGTTGGTATCATGTTGTCCGCTTAGATAGTTCCCGTTCCCCGTTTTTGTGTATAGCTTCACTTTTTATAAAAAGTTTTAGACAATCTACGCTGTCAACTGTATATGCACGAGATGGATCATGTTATGAAAGAGATGTTTTAGAGCTTTATATCCATGTATGCTAACTCAAAGGTGGTGCTATCCTAAGGGTATGATTCAAAGTATCCAAGGGCATGCTCTCTAGTATCACAAACACTGCAGCATAGCAACACATGATATTCACGGCACATTGATTATTTTTACAAATCGTGTCATAGATGGATCGGCTAATAGTGCTAGCCATTTTATTGCCTGCTTCGTGCCAACTCATCCTGGTATTCGTAATGAAGAGGTCCGACATCATGGTTGCCGTGATATTCCCATCCACTTTCGGTGACGTGATATACTACATGTTGTCAATCAGTATTTGATAGAGTATCGTCATATGACACTTACAGTTGACAGAACCACCCGACATGGCATCTCGGTGTGTTGCATGATAGATTGATCGCTTGCCAAGTTCAAGAGCATCGGAAACAGATAAATCAAAGTCGTAACCGCTGTCAAGCACACCATATGCGAATGTAGAACCAGATCCAACTGAGAATAAATCACCCTTCAATCGTTGACCATCCGAATCCACATAAAAGAGATTTGGTCCCTAGAAAGAAAGGACATGTGTTAGAAATACATGTATCCTAATACCCTAATCTTAATGACTTACAGTTTTATCCCAGCCAGTAATCATGGTACCCTTGAAAAGAAGAACACGCATAAGCCAATGACCCAATCCATTTGTTCATTGTATACGTACCATTGAAAGACCCATGCCCTTATAAGAGTATACCATGTTACCAAGCAATTTGGATGCTGCTGCAACCGAGATACGCTCCTTGTTGCGGAGCTCATAGAGACGACAACGACGGCCCAATTCACGTTCCCAGTATTGACAATCTGCAGCACCACCAGCCATTGTACCGAGCAAATAAGGATTGATTTCAATCACCTTCTTGACAGTTTGCGAACCTAAATGAAAAATGAGCATGTCAGATATCAATATGAATTGTCTTGATGATTCTATCCTACCAATATAGTTGCCCATGGTAGCTCTAGAATCGACAGCAACAATCACACCGCCCTGGAACTGGAAAGCCAAGGTTGTGGTGCCGTGTTGAATCTTGATCTTGTAATCAGGCGAATCTTCATCGGTGACACTTCTCAAAAAGTCGACAGGCTATATGAAAAGCGTACGAGATGATGTGAATAAAGGCGAGAGTTGCCAATGAGAGAATGTGTGTGAACATACGTTGTGAACGTCAGGAATATCGAAAGTTGGAAAAGCAAGATCTTGAGCAGCGTCCCATTTGCCGCACATGTCAACAGCACCACTTTCCAGTGGCATTTGGAAGGGGGAGGAAGAGTACTTCTCCACAAAGCGATGCATAGTGTGTTGTAAAGGAAGAAGCGAAAAAACTCAAAGGGAGGGACACGCGTTCAAGATGCGTTACGAATGCACCAAAGGCAAATTGAGTGTCCGCACTGGTTGCAAGTGCATCCTATGCTTTGTTTTGACGCTTATCTAATGTACACTATATAGTAATCTATTTGTAAGGTGCCTTAACACGAATAGTACGATCATTTATCTTTGCCCATTGTGCACATGCTCGATTCTGTTGCTCGCATAATGTCAATAACACCTTGCGTTCGACAAGTTGGGCAACAGTATCCCAGTCGTCGATTAAATGACACTCTTTCATTTCAAATACGGAGAGTTTTGTACAATATTTGGCAAATGCACGGATGGATGCGTTGCTTAACCGATGGCAATTGTTGACCGAGATACGTTCCATAAACCGGTTACGATGTACTGCAAGTCGAATCATGCACTCGTCATCCAAATCACACCCTGCAAAGCCTAACACACGCACTTGGGTATTTTCTGCAATTAAATTGATGGAGCGTGAAGTAATACGATGTCTTTCCTTGATACGTCCTACATTGAGATGTTCAAGCCTTGGACAGTGTAGTGCTATGGCACTGATAGAATCATCTGATATTTCGCTACACGCACGTAAATCGAGATGTTGCAAACGTGGACAGTGTTTTGCTACTGCATGAATCAACTTGTCGGATACTTGAAAGCTACCAGCCAGTGATAAATAAGTCAAGTGACCCGCCATCACAAAGGGCAGTACAGCACTATCGATGATAGGTTCACAGATATATAATTCGAGATGTTCAAGGCGTCGAACGTGCTTGCTGAGA
This sequence comes from Lichtheimia hyalospora FSU 10163, assembly GCA_025094155.1. Taxonomy (NCBI): domain Eukaryota; kingdom Fungi; phylum Mucoromycota; class Mucoromycetes; order Mucorales; family Lichtheimiaceae; genus Lichtheimia; species Lichtheimia hyalospora. The sequence continues at coordinate 149,045 of PTRB01000008.1, forward strand.
CATGTCAATTTATCAGTTACTGAATCATCCTTGACTTTATATAGTGTAAGGTGTCGCACAGATCGTCGATAGACTGATAACCTTGGATCATCCACCTCCATGTCATTGATGCTATTCGATAAACTATTATCAACATGAAAAGGATCGATCGTAGGAAAGCTGTTCTTATTGCCAATCGCAAGTGAAGCAGGGGACATGTGTAAAGGCGCTGTTGTTTCCTGACTGAGACTCAATACCAAATTTTGGAAAGCGTTCAAATCATGTTGACCTTGGCCGAATGTGAGTGTCCTATACATGTTTCTTGCAGCACAATCATGCCACAAATGATTGACAAGAAGGCATGGGTATATCCAGTCAAATAAAGATTTCGATGGCGATGATGTATCATAGTCTTTGACAAGATATTGTATAATTAAATTGACAACTTCTGGTAATCGAAACACCAAGTGGGACTCTTCTTGATGTCGATGGATGCATCCGATTCTGTGATCCATATACTGTACTGAAGAAAGAAGAGATAGGCAATATCAACTGATTGAAAGTAAAAGAATGTATATGTCTCATCACGGAAGTTTTTTAATTTCTTTATCACATGCCATATGATTGTCCAGTTTCAAACAATGACACACACACATGTCTATAACAATTTATATCCGAGTCTTCTAATTTAGAACTTGGGTCTAAAAAGTTGACGTTCTTCAAAGGGGATCCGCACAATCATGAGATCTCGTAGTGCTTCGATTTGATCACTTGTCAATCCACAATGCTTTCGGACATATCCTTCAATGGATCCATGCATTTCTTTGACACGGCGAATGGTTTCCTTCATTGCCAGGTACCTATGCAAATGATCAAAGTTAGCATAATAGCTTGTTGAGCAATATCAAATACAAACTTACGGTGCTGACATAACCAAACGCATATCATCGATTGATACATTGAGCATATCGGCCTTGGCTTGCAATTCATTGTCTTGCTCTAAAATGGATGAACAATGTTAGTCGTCATTGTGTGGAACCTAGTATATCCTATACTAACCCCAGTAACCCAAGTTACTCATTGCATATTCACGGGCAATAATTTCTTCATCAACACCACAAAGACCCAATAGAAGCATGATAAACACGCCAGTGCGATCCTTGCCAGCCGTACAATGGATGATCAATGATTTCGTTGATTCACGCGAATGGTTCTCGAGCATGTGTAAGAAGATTTTACGGAATTGGGGACCACCTTTCTCCAAAATGACCATGTAAACTACATAAAATATCATCTCGTCAACATGTGCACAATAACATTATGCTTCAAATATGACTGACCTTTGGGAAATCCAACTGCTCCTTCGAAATAGCCTTGCCAACGAGATGCCAATGCAGCAGGGGAATAATCAGCTTCACTGAAAATGGCTGAAGGATGTCGTGTCAAACCAGAAATATCGCTAGATAATATTTTTTTAATATCGAATGGGCGTGCATCAATGGATATGAACCACTTACGCCATAATGCCTTGTCGTTGGATTTCTGGATGGGATCGAAAATCAAATGCAGCTACAACATTGAGCTGTTGCAGTACCGCAGCACCCTTGGGAGTAACATTCACCAAACTATTTGACATGTGTTGTATTAAAAGACAACTTGATACCCATATGCACAACACTTACTGGCCACACCGGAATACGAATCGTTCTCGAATATAACCCTTTCCATCGCTCACAGGCCATCCACCAATATCTCTGAAGTTCTTGACACCTTCAACATCGATCCAACGTGGCATGACCAAACCGGTGCTCTGACCCATTCGTCTTGCTGGCACATTTCATTAATAATCATCCAATGTCTAGGGATCATGTTTACTTTACCTTTTTCATAAGCGTTCTTCTCATGTTCCTCAAAGTATTCCAAGATTGCTTGAACAACTTCTTCATATTTGCCGATAAAGTTATGGTTGGCACCAGGGAAAAGCTTTAGCGTGTGATTGGGTACAATGTTGGAGAACATGGCAGCATTGTAGACTGGGACAACCTAAATATAAATGATAGTTAGCAATGTACCCATTTCTCGGTTTCGGGTGTGATACTTGCATCATCATCAAGGCCATGGCACGTGAACATGCAGGTTGCTCTCGGCATGCGTGCAACTGTATGAGATCATATCAGCATTGTCTGGTACACATACATCATCATTGTTGTTTACCATGTGAATTATCCCAGTTTGTGAATTTCTCAACATCTTCTCGAGTCATTTTAAGCGTTATATACTGATCTCGACGACGTGCCTTCCATTCGAAATAGCCCTGTGGATTTCATAGTTGAGTATCAAGATGAATCCAATCCTTATAACATGAGCTTACCTTCTTTTCCAATTCTTCGAAAAAGTGAGGACGGTTTCTAAAGATCTGAGGATCATTCATCTGATAACGACCTGAGACATTGACAAAGTGCGCCAATGGCTTCTGACAAGTGGTCGCATACTTTAATCCAGCCGTTGAACCTGTAAGAGATGAATAAGTATACCGCATACATATATCTCGCTATTAAATTTTATACCTCTGGAATGACCAACCACTGCCCAAATTTCATAGCCCTTGTCCTCAAAGTACTTTGCGACAGTATGATAATCTTCAACATCGTTCTGCCAATGATAGAGTCAAGTGAATCTTATGATGCTGCGGGGTATATCTCTCATGCTTTACCGCAATGTTGCCATATCCAGCAGTGCCTGTACTATCGCCGTTGCCACGAAAGTCGAAACGGAAGCTTGAATAAGGAAGTTTTTCTCCAAGCAAGCGTTGGAACAGATAATTCTTGTGACCTTGGAGACAACACTAAGTCTTTTCTACGCCCAATTGATATTCCCATTGCCCAATGTTACCTTGCACGCCATGACCGATTAACACGAGTCGAGGTTTCTCTCGATGAGCGTCAATGTCCCTGTGTTCGAAAAGTCCCACAATGGTTTCGCCACGATCGTTCTCAATATGCACAGTTGTCATGTCCAAGTTGGTGTATGCCGAGTAAAGAAAAGAGAACAAGGGATACTCCGCGAGTTGACACAAGGAAATGTACCTGAGTAAGCTGAATTGCGTTTCATCACATTTTCAAGATCCAACCTTGCTTTGTGGGAATCTAGTGCCGACACATGCTCATTATGTATCATAAAGGTTGCTGGACAAATGTTCTTAAAAGATAGCAATTCGGTATCCCAGTAATATGCAATATATGATAGTTCTATTATCTTCTCGACATAATATATTCTTTGTTGTAAGATATAAACGAATTCATCCAGATGTGCGAGATGATTGAAGAAATAATGTATGCTGGATGATCTTCTGGTCGAAAGCTCCCACCGTAGTCATTAGCAATTATACTTATGCGGAGATGAATGCCATATTGGTTTTCTGTGGGGATGATGAAAGTGGGAATAGGGTAGATTGGTAAGCGCTGGGTGCAGTATAATATATCAAGCCATTAAGAATAGTGAACAGCATTTATTGTAAAGTGTAATGTTCAATGATGATCGGCAATCAGCGGAACACGGAGGTGCATCTTGCATTGATGAAATTCTTGTCCGACAAAGAGATGCTTCATCGTAATCCATCCCTACAATGGTACCTACATAACAATCATTACGCATACATTTTATATAGGTTGTATGTTGATTATGGCTTCATGAACATAAATGATCTAGTATTTTTATTCAAAATGCACTTTGGCAAGCCATAGGCTGTAACATGGGTGTAAGAAGCAATAGTACAAGTTCTATCGGTTATACGGTATATTATAGCCATGAGCTTCAATTATCACAAAGTGAGCAAAGAGACCATAATAATCCCATCACCACCATTATTTTATGAATCACACAAACTCAAGTATTCCTGGATATAAGGGATGCTTTATGATAATGAACAAAAAAAAATAAAATGGTTAAATTAAGGAGTTGCAACTGCTGTTGCTTCTACAGCAGTTTGCTGATCTCGGAGTGCTTGTGCAAGGAAGGTGAGACGTCTCAATCGCTTCAGGTTCAGCTAATCATGTAGGGTTAGTTTATCTGCATGGGGACCATCACATCAAAGTAAATCTTACCCAAGCTGGCAAATATCGTTGTACTTCTGGTTCACGAGGCACAGGGATCTCGAATGGGTTAGTTGTATCATCCATGGATACGGAATCCAGTAAGAGAACATCGCTCTTGTCGCCGCTCACAACATGGGAAGCAACTGCACCAAGAATTTCAGGTTTGATTGGGTTCTGCAGAATGAATGAAATTCAGTTCCTTTGTTCATGCATCAGGCTAAAAATAATATCATCTTACCTCGTAATCAGCTGTTTGATATTGGGAGATCAATTTTTGAATTTGTGTGGGTGACAAGATCCAGCAGACATCATAGATATTCTCAATATCTTCCAATGATCCCTTCTTGAATTGTAACAATTTTGTAGCCTGCATCAGATGCTCAAGTTGAAGTGTTCCTTCGGGTATCTCGTGGCTCTTGCACCACTCTTCGATGCGGGTAATATTGTATTGGATTTGCATGGCTGTAGTAACACACACACACTTTCATTAGTCATTTCCATATCATCATTGCGCTCGTGGGAACCAATTTACCTCGCTTCCAAGATGAAAAGTTCTTTCGCATCAACAAATCATTGAATGCCGACACACCAATAAGCTTGAGCAATTCGGTAAGAACTTGATTGGCAACAGAATGCTCAATGTGATAACATTTGAGAGAGCGGTACACCTTGTTGAGTGCGTTGAGCAAATCATCCATGCTGAAGCTAGGATGGGATGATCCCGTCAACAACTTGTTAAAGAACCGGTTTGAATCAGATGTGACAAAGCCAGGCAAAGATTGTCCTTCAATGATAGCAGGAATGACCATTTTGCTAATGCGCTTCTTGAGCTCCTTCATCCATGCATGGAAAATGTTATCTTCAAGGCACTGCAATTCAAACTTGATGGTGGCGACTAATTTTTCGAAATCATGCCATCCAGATGCCATATGTCCATTTGAATGCATTTCTTGTTCCAGCTCATGCTCGGCAATGCAAATCAGCGATAAAAGTTCATGCACGTTGGATAACCAGAATGCACATGGAACGATAGCTTCTTCACCAGTAAAGCTCTATAAAATATTATAAATGAGAATTATATCTTGAGTGATATTCCATCAACATACCAAGCATTGTTTTTGGATAGTATCCATGACCGTGAATAATAAACGCTCCGATTCAGCAATGTTGCCAGCATGCCACATTTCCGACACACACATGGCGATCATATGTGCTGGGAAAAAGATTTCCTTCTTGGAGGAAGGATTTTGTAAGCTGGGTAGTGGCATTTTCAAACCCTTGATAAGACCTTCAAGTACTTCTTCTTGGAGTCCATCTTCATCACGCAAAAGCTTGCTCAACTATTTTTAATGCAATGTGAATTGATCACTTCAAATGAAAATTTTTCGTATATATATGCATACCTCTTCTTCGGGATGTTCACCAAGACTTTCAGACATAAGACCGGTTTTGCCAAGCAATGCACCAACATGGTGGATCGATGTAGGTCGAGGATTCTTGGTCAATAGCTCTGCCTGACGAATATTATCGATAGATGACTTGGTACGATTGACAGGCATATCAGCGGTACTATTACGACGACCACGTCTACTAATAGGCATTCCACTAGGCGATTTGCTACGAGGTGGTGCTGTGAGATTTTCCTTGACAGTGTTGGTGTCGAGCGGTTTGATAGGGGATAATGATGCATTACGTGCACCACTACCATTGAGAGGAGCTGGTGATAAGCCGCGTGATGGTGATAAACCACGTGTATGAGAAACTGATTGTTGTCGACGAGGGGTGTGCATCACTTGGGTTAACTGAGCTTTAAGGGCTGCAATTTGACTCTTAAGTTCGGACACTTCTCCTTCATCAGCAGCATTGTCAGCTCGTTCTTGTGCTTCTTCAAGTGATTTTTGCAAACGCTCATTCTCTTTCTTTTGAGAACTAAGCTGTTCCGTCAAGCTGGTAACTTCACGCTGATGAGCTTTGATCTTTTCTTGGGCTTCACGATAATCGGCTGCAAGTGTATCTCGCTCAGTTTGCAATTCAACCCATTTCTCCTCAGGCACTGTTGGTTCTTGCAATTTGACTTCCAAGCCCTTGGATTTCTTTTCCAGCTTATCATACTTTTCGCTCCATGTGCGGATTTGTGCTTCAAGCTGTACTGTACGATCGGTTGCAGATTTCTTTTCATCCTTCAGTGCAGTGATAGTTTGTGTCAATTCCACAATCTTATTCTCAAGCTTGTATGAAACTTCTTTAAAGTGGTTGGCAGATCGTGCTTCGGTTCTCAATCCAATCAACTGCTTTCGACCAGCTCGGCGACGCACACATGCTTGCAAATTGATGACGAAATGTCGTTTTGCTTGATATTGCTTACGAGCAGACCTAATCATCACGTGTCAATGATTTGGCAATATAGAATACCTATGTGATTGTTACTTACCATCCACGAACAAGACGTTGGATCTGGGTTGCAGCCATATGTTCCTTAACTGAGCTAAGATTACGTCGTGCTCGACAACCACGCATAGCTGAAAAACAATAGGATTAATAAAATATGTCATTTTCAGTACCAGAAATCATCTTCCATTACCTGTTTGCAACTTGAGAATGAATTGACGTGTTTCAAGGTATTGCTTACGAGCAACGTATCTTCGCCACTCAGTTTGAATGACAATGGCAGCTCTTTCTTCACGGTATGATTGTAGTTTGGCTTGTGCAACCTTACGGCGAGCAATGCATTGAAGACCCAAAGCAAGATGTTGCATGCGTAAATAGCGTGTACGATAAACATAGCGACGAATGTTCTTTTGAACAAGGATTGCACACTCGTTGAAGCGATCTGAGCGTAACTTTTCCATATAAGCGAGCTATCAAAAGCAAAGTTAATGGTTTACTTTAACAAATACAACAAAGCATCTTACCTGACCAGCACGGAAGAAGATTTTGGTTATGCCCACTTGGTACTTGTCATTGTCTTTGATGGATGCTTCAAGAATAGTGGTACACAGCTGTCCCATATCAGGGTTCTCCTTATGGTCCCAGTGTTTGGAAGGAACAAGTGCATAGTAACGATCAGCAAATTCTTCAAATGTCCAACGTGAAGGATATCCAGCACAACTGATACGGATGGTTTCCAAGACACCACAAGCACGTAACTGAGAGAGTACCATGTTGGGTTCAAATTCCCAGGCCACCTTGGCTTCATTTGGTTTGATACATCGAATGTAATGCACATTGGTTTGTCCAATGGTATCCATGAGATTGATGAGGGAGAGCTATATCCAAAGATTGTTGGTATCTTCATGATGGTTATTGCATATCTCATTACCTTGAAGATAGAACCTAAAGTTGGCTTTCGAACCATCATACTCATGCGCTTGTTCTCAGTCTATCATTAAAAAGAAACCCTTAAGTCAATGCATTCTTTCATCTTTTTTTTTTTCTTCTGATTCTTACTGGTGGTGGAGGATTATTGGCTGCAGCCTTTTCAAGCACTTCGGTCAAATAATCAAAGCTTGAACCTTGAAGAAGGCTAAGATGTTCATCTGGCACAGTATCTTTGTTCTTGTCCAAAAAGCTTTCAGCTTCATACTGCACATCGTGGGCATAGTGAGCAATGGTAAAGGCGTTGTTGGAGAATCTTGGCTTTTTGAAATAATTCTTGTATTCCGGAGTGGAAAAGTTGGTATACAGCTTTTGGCAAAAGCCTTGATCGGATCCTGCAGGAAGTCTCGATTCCTAATCATAAAAAAACATTAGCATAGACACCCATGCTTCGATTCATCCCATATTTACCTCATCCAACAGTGCCAAGATACCAAGTCTAGCTTCGATAAGCTCAATACATTTCTGATTGTCGCTAAATTCAATGAAGCTCCAGTTGATCTTTTCACGCACGTATTCCTCTTGCTCCAATTTGAACACATGTTGATTGAACTATGATAGTGAAAGAATATGGTGTTAATAGCCATTTCATCACCAATGAGAATGCATTGACTTGCCTGTTGTTGCAGCTTTTCATTGGCATAGTTGATACAGAATTGTTCGAATGAATTCTTCTTGAAGTGTTCAAAACCGTAAATATCAAGGACACCAATAAAGGTCGCCATCTTTTCTGGATCAGGGCAAGAAAGGCTATCATTGATAACACTGACGAGCCATTCGAAAAGGTTGGCATAAACGTATTTGGCCACCGAGTCTTTAACGACATGTGCTTGTGCTGGTGTGAGATTGGTGACGATTTTTTCTGAGCGCGTGACAATTTGTTTGCGTACAATCCATTTTCTGAATTCGGTTGCATTGATGCCCATAAGACGCGAAGCCGTTTGTAGAGCTTGATCACTTTCACTCAAGACTGCATCACCTCGACCCGTGATTTGAATGTTGCCAATATGTAATAGAGCGGATAACAAGCGGAAGATCTTCCATTGTAACTGAACTGATAACCCAATCGTAGACAATGCTCGTTGTGTTACTTCAAATTCAGCTGCATCATCAACGCCTGGAATAGTGCCTGTGCCACTTTGATTCAAAAAGTGAAAGTTGGTATAATCTCCAAGCTCATATTCCTTCTTTTCTGACAAGGGTGCACCAGCACAGAGCTATTCAAAGAAATCGTCAGCCAATTGCCAGAAAAAATCATTCCTCTGTTTACCTGATAAAAGATATGATAGTTGCGTTCAGTTTGGGGTTGAAAGATCAAACGAGAACGTTCCAAGAGATAGGTTCTAATCTTTGCACCAATAATGTTGGCACCTTCGTCAAATTGGATCTCAATGTATTTGCCGAAACGTGAACTGTTGTCATTTCTTGTCGTTTTGGCGTTGCCAAAAGCTTCCATGATGGGATTGGTTGCTATCATGCAGGTTGATGAATATCACATGTCCTTGTTTTTCTCCTTGTCTCATAACTCTTACCCAAGATTTGTTCTTCAACCTCTGTCATGCCACTGCCACTGGTTTTCTTCTTTTTACCAACTGATTCTTGATCATCAGCAGTTGCAAAGTAACGCATGATATATTTTGCGCTCACAGTTTTACCAGCACCACTAAAGGGAGCATTAGATCAATATCCTCCCCTATCCATAGCTTGAATGATTACATACCTTTCACCTGAAACAACGATTGTTTGATTCATTTGTTCTCGGATCATGCATCTGTAAGCATCTTCTGCAATAGCAAACAAGTGTGGTTCAAGTTCTCCTCTTCGTTTTCCAGAGTATTGTTGAACAATATCCGGGTCGTACAAGGCCACTCGATCGAAAGGATTGACAGCGATAAGCACAATACCGGAATAAGTATAAATAAGATGTTGCATGTATCGTGTTCGAATGGTGTTCAATACTATTAAAAATGGGGTATGAGACTCCGAAGGGCAGTAGTGGGTGACCGGAACGGGGCAAGGAGTGGTTATCCCTTACCTGCAGGCTCATTGAGATGACTCAAGTTGGTCAAGTCGTCCGTATACTCCATCTTGGGTGGATTTCTTAAAGGTGGCAACTTGGATCCTCCATTTTTTTCAATCTCTTGGATCGTTGATTCAAAGATGTATTCCTTTATATCCATGTTTTTATCAGTATTCATTCAACACACACACAGACACACGAAACGCGTTGGTGCTTGTCATACCTTTTGGTCATTGTCTCCTTCAAATACAATGGTCACCTTGTTGCCATCATTGGTATTCGAGATGCACGTTGCAGAGATCCATGCTTCGAGTTTATCTTCAAACCAAGCCTTGGTCCCTTTGGTATAGACTTCTACAGATTGAAGTGCTGAACTTGGTGCCGCCATTCTAGTAATTCCATCCACAAGTCAGGTTGATGCATTTCTTTGCAAGAATAGAGTTACCTTGTGCTTTGGTTCAAGTGCTATGCACAATACTATTCTGGACACAGGAAGAAGCGGGGCTATGTCGACTCAGGTACAAGACAAAGGTAAAAAACAGGTCTACAAAATGAAACACACACATCTCTTACCGCGCGTGCGGAGTATCTCACGTTACACAGGTCGTCACCTAACAACAGATCTGCACTATAAGCGCTGTACATATGGCACCAAGGTCACCTGTGTCTAGTCTTGCATCGAACGGCGTATGAAACCTTGAATACCTTTGCTTGGGACATGATTTATTATTATAATAGCAGTAGTTTATAATCAATAATATAATCGATAGTTATTGACGCGCATGTGTCACTTTATGATCTTATGATAATGCTTGTACACACCCAGGTCACACTGCTGTGTTATGAAAATTTGACTTGTATCCGAGTATGATTTGTTACCATGACGGGATTCACCCAATCACACCCATTTGATCTTTCTCTCTCGTATGATTCATATACCGCGTCTCAATGATCACGTGCATATTGTTGTCTGTGAGTGTCATTTTGTTCAATAAATGATTCTTGTCTACCGGATTTCCTTTAATCCAACATATTAAAACACACCATTTTTATTCTTTCACTGCACGAGATATAAAATACATCAACTGCAACATCACATCATCCGGTAATCAAATCAAGCTGATCATTGATAAGCATATCATCAAGTTTAGCAACATTATCTTTATAAATTGATCTATTGTCACTAATCTAATATCATCCAATCACTAAGCACTAAGGTGGATAGCTCTTAATGCATGTGTCAGTGTCGTCGTACCCCACCTTTAAAATGAACATGCGGATTGAAAGGGTTGTGTCGTACAAAGGATCTGTGCAACACTACAGTGAGTTGTTTGGAAGTTTTAGGGTGGGAAAGTTGTTTCCTTCTTTCACTCTTTGGATACATACCACCATGTTTTCAATCACCATCAAGCAGGTAAGATACCTTGAACTTTATCCCATCTTGATATTCATACGATGTTATTACAAGGTTGCAGCAGCAGCAGCAGTACAACGACGCGCCTTTTCTTCGGTAATAGAGCACTCATCTATGTGTATGTCCTTAACAGAGGGTTGATTAAGTATGCAAAGTAGACACCTGCTTACTTTAGTCGGTGGACTGATATGGTCAAGGATACCAGAGACACGCTGAACATTGGAGAAATTACTGCTGACGAACTCGACATTGAAATGACCAACAATGCCAAGAAGCCTGTTATCATTGATGTTCGTGAAATCACCGAGTGCGAACAACTTGGAAAGGTACAGTTCAAATTGGATAATGAACAAGTCGCCTGATGCATGTTGTCAAAGATCCCTAGTGCTGTGAATCTCTCTCGTGGTGTATTGGAACTTGGTGTTGAAAAGGTGGTTACACCTGAATCTGGCAATCCTGTTGTCCTTTACTGTGCTGGTGGTCTTCGTAGTATCATGGCAGCCGGATCATTAATCCGAATGGGTTATGACAAGGAAAATGTCAAGAGCTTAAAGGGTGGTTTTGCTGCATGGAAAAAGTCGGGTTATCAAGTAGATAAGGGCAATTAGACAACCATGTTCCTGAATAAATAGGTGACACGAACAAATGCTTATTTGTCAAGGCATTCTACAATACCCAAAGATGATTTCTTTATAAAAACAATTGCAAGGAATAAATACGAGGAGGGGGAAAAGTTGCATATACATACATCAAAGGATCAAGATAGGGAAATATATTACTATTCCTAACACTACTCTCACTACCGCCACCTTGGTGGTGATTCGGATTGCTGTGGTGTTATTGATCGTCTCAATGATGAAGCACGACTGGGTGGTCGTGTATTACGTGGTGGCGATGAGGGTGAAGCCAAGATAGCAGGTGAAGATGATCGTGATAGTGTTCGTGCCATGGATGTTTTGGTATGATTGATTACCGGTCTAGCCGGGGGTGGTGTTCGGGTATTAGATGCTGACGTTGATGATGGTAAAGATTGTCGCTTCTTATTAGATGATGTAGTTCGTGGTGGTCTTTGATGTTGTTGGTTCACAATGGCAGTGTTGGTACTTGGTGTCCATGAACGTCGAATGGCCAATCGTTTTACAATTCCTAACGAAGCATGTACGATATAAGCGACACGTGTTGTTCATTACAAGATGATTTGTTACCTTCATTTTCTTCTTGTTGAGCATACTCTGCTATGACACGTGCTGACATGTTGACTTTTTGAACCAATGCAGACTCGGCATTCTCAATCATGCCTTGAAGTGTGCGTCGTAATCGTTGGAATATCTCATCATTCTCCACTGCTTCATTTGATAACTTTTCAGTCAATTCTTCATCCACTTCAAATGCAGGTTTTTCTGGAGCGGGTGATGGTGGTTGATCATTGTGGATATCACTTGAAAGACGCTTCTCCAATTCAGCGATACGTGCTTCTTGTCGTCGTAATGTAGCTTCAAGGGTGGTATTAACTGCCAATAGCGATGACTTTTCAATCTCCAAATCGGCTATCTAGCAATGATGAAATAAACATTCAGCCCTAATGCATACTGTTATCTCCTCACTCTCTCTTGTAATATTTCCCATCACGCGTACCTTTCGATTGGCTCTTGCTTCATCCAACCATCCATCATGGTCATCATCATCATCATCACCTCCTTTGTTTAAAAACTCACCACGACCATTCATGATGGTACCATTCTTGATCCTGGCAACAATCTTGGATGGAGATACATCATCATCTTCTTCATTACTGCTATCCATGGGTGATATTGAATGGGATTGATCCTCGCTGATATCGTCATCGTCATTTATACTACTGCCAGATATGCCATCAATGCTATCATCATCTATGCTGTCATCATCATTTCCATCGATACTGTCGATTTGATCTTGATCATTGTCGATATCATCTTCTGAAGATAATACGCTGTTCCTGGATAGATTGGAACTACTTCTGGCACGTTGCAGTAGATGCTGTGGCAAAGATATCGGGCCATTTCCGAATGTAGGTGCATGCTGTGTCGCGTAAAGTGAGAAAAAATTGGTAGTACCAAGAACTGAAGGACGAGACAGCAAAGGTGAATCGTGATGAGAACGTTGATGATGGGATACATTGAACTGAGAGACGAATGGTGAAGAAGGACGAACAATGTTGACAGCTTTCGGCGGAGGAGAAGAAGGTGGTTGCTGTTGGTGGTGGTGGTGTGAAGAAGCGTGGTTGTCGTTGGCAAGCATTGATTTATTTGTACAGGGCAGGCAAAAGAATAATAATAAAAGATATGAATATTTATATGAGAAAACACGCCAGTTAACCGACGAGAGAGAGGGGTGATATTGTTGTTATATAGAAATGGAGAGTGAGCGAGAGAGAGTTAAAGGATAAGAGAGTGGGGTGAGAGAGGAGAGGAAAAGAAACCCAAAAGGCTGTTTCATTTACAACTCCTCCTCTTTTACGTATACACTCATACTAGATCTTGCTCACTTTACACATTCACACTACACTCATAATACACACACATGGATCCTAGTAGTTTCACTCGACTTGATCTTATTCAATTTCTCGTTTTGCCTCTTGGTTTTCTACCTAAAAAGAGAAAATGTCACTTAGTACGGGGACGATGATCAAGGGGCAAAAGATGAATGTTATATTTACCTTATTGCTATGGGATGTGATCCTATGCTCCATTTCCATCTTATCGACCACCTTTTTTAATTCAAGCATAGTAGCAATGGAAGTTTGCAGTTGTTCAAAGCCATGGCAAACGCAAGCTGTCGGCATCACGGGTCGCGGACCTGTATAAATCATGCGACCTTGCTGTCAGAACAGGCTCCGCCCAACCCAATATTTTTGCGGGATGATAACTTACCTACGCCCAACTCGTTCATTACTTTGAGCACCTTTGCATGCATGGCTCCCTTTGTTGACGGTAATCGTTGACTTTGCACATGAACACCTGGTACAAGTTTTTCTTTAGGTAATGGTGATACTATTATGCAAGAAGATCAGTCACCATAATTTGGGGGGTGGATACCAAAATGTCATGTCATCCCATCATCCTTCCTTCTCCCATTGTTTTTCCCTTCTCCCATTGTTTTTCCCTTCTCCCACACATACTCACACCACTTCCCCTCCCCCAAATGCCAATGTACCTTCCGTTATGGATGAACTACGTCGAGACTTTTTGGATGCATCATCGATACCCGATCGTCGTCGTTTCTATGGAAACAGTTACAATGCTGATCTCTTATTTCTTGTACAACCGTACCTTGCTGTGCTCTGGATTAGCTGCAGTGTTATTTGTATCACCACGAGATGATGCCGGTAGCTGTGCCAACAAATGCATGACGGTTTCCTTTTCTCGTTCAAGTCGTGCTTCATTTTGTTCAATACGTCGCATCTCCACCAGTAGTGCTTCTTCCTCATCCATTTGCTCCTTGGTGCGATTTGCTAATGTTTCCAATGCTTGTTTACGTTCTACTTCTCGCGCCTTATCAAATGCATATTGGTATAACGGATATCCGGTGTCTCGTTCCGAAGCTCTTTCCTTTGCTAATATCCGACAAATAGCATAGTAACGGTCCTTGAGATCCTATTCACAAGGTTTGGTTGTCGCCCTTTTAGCTAATATTCACAGGTGACCGGTCATTCACACACACGTTCTTTCTCTATCATACCTCCATGGATCGTGACTTTGCCTTGTATGAATAACGATCTGTGATGATAATGAACCGCATATTGTATTTCCGGCACAAGTCCATAAAGTAATCGGTTTCCTCCTTTGACCAATCTGGGTCGATATCTACAAGAAAACCATGAATATCGTACCCAATACATATTGTAAGATATCGTTTCATACCTGCCAAGTATTTGTCATATTCATCATCTGTATATTTTATCACAGAATCTGGTTTCTCGGTATATGCAAATGGGTATGCTAGCACGTAAAGCATCAGTCAATGAATGATATATCATCTTGCTTTCATACATACTACTCTTATTAGCGTTCGCTGCCTTGATCCAGTGCTGCAAAGTAAGGTTGTCTGATCGTGCATTGTTTGAAAAGGATTCAAGCATCCTGTTTGTACACAATATGAGTTGTTGGTGTTGCCATGAGGTGAGTTCTCAAGTAACATACCATGGTGTTGCTTTCTTTTTAACGTTGAATTTAGCCTTGTAGGTCGGTTTGAGCAATGCCACGGAAGGAGCACTGCCGATCAATGAATAGAGTTCTCGACTGATGCCATCTTTGTGTGAATGCTGTCAATAAAGGTCGATCCAGTTGATAATAGTGAATAGAAAGGTGATACCTGGTCGTCGTTCAGTGGGTTGTTTGGATTTTTTGCTGCCTAAAGATTCTGATGGTTTGCCGAGCTGCAGAATATCACGGATATCGGATCCACTCATGCTGTTGTTAAGGGCGGGAAGAAGAAGAGATGAATGACAATGTCTTGGTACATGATTGATTCCAGCCAATAAAACGTTGATAGGCAGCACTCAATGCATAATGAACAAATATGCCCATTCCATGTTGTTCTTCTTTGTCGTTTCCGTCATCGAACAAAGCCCGTACGTATATTCTTTGATATTGTTCCAAGTTTCATACGAGGTGGTCAGGGCTTTATATCCATAACACTTTGATGATCGAAAAAAGAAACTACAGCTATTCTTTAGACATTCGCAATACTTTCTAATGTGATATTTTATATAAGTAATGATAAAGAATCAAAGTAGCTGACGCATTGATAATGAGCTACAAACAACTGAAATCATAAAAGTTTACAGAGGAACCGACGAGAATCAAGTGAAGCATCCCACTAGTGACAAGCGTACATCGGCTATTGATTCTTGCTATTGTTACTTGTCCAAGATTTGTCATGAAAGCATCTTGTGAAAGCTATAGATAATGGGAATAAAGAATAACTATCTTTCAGTCTCAATGAACTTTACTTCATTATCAGTTCTCATTATAGTCAACTGTCATAATGAGCAATATCTATTTTACGTTTTATTTCTGGGAACAAAGGTGCATATGGGGACATTGAATTCATTCAATAGGAAACACAATGAAGAATATCTTAAATGGATGTTATTGGGAGAGTGAGAGTGAGAGGAATATACCCAATGCAATTAAAGGGTGGGGTGTACTACATGATACGTCGCATAAAGAACAGAATCAGCGGAGAAAGACTCTTCAACACACACCGTTCTTTCCTTCACATTGTTCATACCACATTGAGCGCAACACGCTTGATTCATAATCTCTTATAACGCACCACTTGATCCACCTTTCCTGTCAATTGCTCAACGCCATTACGAATTATATACCCCATCATGAAGCAGAACACCGTGACATCAGCAAAGGATAAAACGACACAAGCCAAAGTATACGAGAATAGACCAGTTTCCACAGCATCATCATCATCATCATCACCATCACCATCACCATCATCATCATCACCATCATCATCATTGTCAACGCGAAACAATATACAACCATTCGAGAGATCGAGTGAAACAAATGCAGAAGCAAGAAAAACGGCTGATGTGACATTAGCAACAGCTCCTGCAAAGAGACACTGGTCCATATCCGATCAACAAAACCAAGGAAAAAAGAAACGACGCAAAGAAAGGTTTTCAGAGATTGATGTGGAAATGTTCTTTGAATATTGGCGTCGAGCAAGACCCCAAGATCAACCTATTGGTATTACGAGACGATTGACAGAGAAATATATGGAAGGACGACAATATCAAAAGCATACTGGACAAGAAGATGTGGATTGGATTTGGTTTGATGTTCTCGACAAGTTTATGAA
Source organism: Lichtheimia hyalospora FSU 10163 (assembly GCA_025094155.1). Lineage (NCBI taxonomy): Eukaryota > Fungi > Mucoromycota > Mucoromycetes > Mucorales > Lichtheimiaceae > Lichtheimia > Lichtheimia hyalospora. Next base: position 165,783 of record PTRB01000008.1, read on the forward strand.
ACGATTGCAGAGCAGAAAAAACCTTGATTTGGATCATTTATTGGATGATCAAGGCACGTTGATTCGCATTATGCTACTATCACTCACTCACTCACTCACTCACTCCAATCTTCCAATAGAACAATTGCATTGGAATATACCTCCCATGGTTACTGCCAAGGATAAGCTCCCGCAATTAGGAATAATGACTGAAGATAAGGTGCTTGATTCTCTAAAGGACTATCGAAATCAAGATCTTTCTGAATTGGTAGCATGGACTGAACTTGCAAGCGATTGGATCGACAAGCATTACAATGAATCATTACAAGATGCACATGACATGAGGACATACATGGGTCAATACGCCGATCGATTGGGCGACTTTATATCCAAATTGCAAAGAGAAAATAGAGCTGCTAAAAGTAGTACATGAGAAACATACAAATCAAAGATATAATATATATATATATATGCTACGATTAATTGGGATCTTGTGGGAGGTCTGAAAAATCATAAGATGGCCATTGTTGGGGTGCACTAGTAAAGGGAATGTTGGAGGCATAATAAGGATTGTTGTTGTTATTGGCAGGCATGCCACCAAGGAATTGCATAGCAGCTGCAAGGTTTTTGCTGTTATCACCGAGGATCCAGTTGGTAGAAGATACTCCATCTGCTGTTGATAATGCGAGATCGGCAAGTGACATGCCCCGTAATGATCCATCACTTGCATTATTCGTGGTGGGTTCTTCTGGAGGGGTTGTGTTGTATGTCACTGTTTCAATGGGTAAAGCAGGTTGATTCGATTGGGGTGGTTGTACAGGAGTAGTGTCAGGAGTAAATGTTGGCCATTCTTGTTGCCTGACAGAAGATTGACATGGCAAAGTAGATACAGCATGGGTGGATGGGGACCACGATGTTCTTTTTGCTGGTATGGTGGATTGCTGTTGTTGACGTGTGAAATTGGTGTGCATTGCATATAAATCACGGATCATAAAATACAACTTGTCGGCCATTGCCCAATACGATCGTAAATTCTGTATAATTCATATGCACATGTTACTTGGGTATCCGCGTAAGAGCAAAATGGTGTCACGTACCTGCAGTAATGAGAAATGCTGAGCGAGTGCTTCCTTTGATTTGTATACATCGTCTCCTTTGCCGAAAAAGATGCTGTTCACCACAATCGTAGCGACGGTATAGGTCAAATATGTCAAGAAGGGTGATATCAACACTTTGTTCTCTTTGATGTATCCAATCAATTCCGTCACTGTAGCAACAGCTCGCATGCATTTGGCAGCACTTGCTGCATAACATTCACGTAAATGGGGTTGAACGTTGTCACAATTGGATGAATCCATCTGTGCAAGTGCTGGGCGGTGTAACAAGACAATCATGGTATTATGTAATGTATGGAGCTATTTGTAGATTGTGAGTTTTCTTGTATCAATCAAGATGGAAATAAAGCATTACCAATAGAAATCGACAAAAGTAAGGCATGGATCGTTGTCTATGACAAGCAATGTTGGCAGGTGTATATTGAAGTTCTGCTGGGAAATTGTTGTACCATTCATCAATGGCTTGATCCAATTGGGCGAAATCTGATCCAGGGCCTTCGGGAGTAAAGAGCTTTCGTTGACGACATTTGCGATTGATGAAAACTGTCAATCTTCCCAGCAATGCTGCGCCACGATACACATTCGCCATGCAGCTGAGTTGAAGTCGGTTCCCATTTCCATCTACAAGTGGTTCAGAACTGATTGTTGTAGAAACACCCAAAAGATTGCTTCCTTGCACTGGACCCACATTGAAAAGGACATGGCGCTCTTTGTTGATTGATTCAGTGTAAAATTGTCGTGTACACCATCCATCCTCATCACATGGTAACATTGTCTCGCAATCCTCTTCTTGTAATATCGGTGGCCGACCTGTCGATGCACTCATGAATCTAAAAAAGGAAGATTCGTCATCAACTCCATAATCAGAAAGTACATACGTAGAACTTACCTATCTACGGAAAAAATGCTCCAGAACAATTGGCGTTGTATCTCATGTTGCATCCATTGTGCAGTCGATAAGGGTCGATCTTTGTGCGCCAATCCGGGTTCCCTGTTCAAACCGATCTCCAACGCCATCCTAAATAAAGCATGTATTTGTCAGCTAAAGAATACTGAAATTTTCTGAATCACACATATACCTAACAGCCATGCCTGATATCATCCAGCTCCTTTACAAAGTTTTTGATGTGAGTGAACGGTATGGCTTCAGCCCCATCGGAATAAAAAAAACATACCTCGGACCTCTGGCACAACCATATTCGTGTAATGCCAACAGGAGAAGTGCTTGAACATTAGCCATGCTAGGAGTATCAATGGCTTGAAGTACCATGTCACGGGCTTTACTTGCATATTTCTCTCCTGAATGCCAAGGTGGATCTTCAGCAATATCACTACGGTCTGAATATCTATATCATTGGCATGAGATATGTCATTCTCTTGATATTACAGAGAGAGTAAGTGCTACCTTGCAGATACTGCCATGATGGAAAGGATAAGAAATTCAGGACATCGTTGTTCTTGCACATCGCGTATGAGTGTTTCTTTATCAAAGATAGGCGTGTAGTTGTAAATGTATTCGAAAAATAAATGGATCAAATGCAATACAACGTCGATTGGTGGTAACACAGAAGCTGATTGTTGTTGCTGAGTAGTTGAAAAAGTAGTGTTGATATTGTTTGCCGGTGAGAAAGAAGCTGCTGTAGTAGCCGATGTGGTTTCATTGTTAACACTGTTATTAGCTGTTATAGTGGATGATGATGAACAAGGATGATGTTGCGATATGATCGGATTGTTGGGTAGGGTATTATTATTAGGGGGCTGAGGACTTCTCGTGTTACTGGCATCTTCACTCATTGTCGAATCTGCTGATGATGAATGTTGTTGTTGTTGTTGTTGTTGCTGCTGCTGCGACAGTTCATGTCCGCGAGTAAGCATCTTTTCCATCTTATCCAGCCGTTTCTCCAGCATTTCCATATATCCTTGTCGTGGTCCTCGTTTCTTAACATTGGGGTTATAGGTACACTGACGCCCAGTTCTTTCACAGTTGCCACACATTGGTTTCACTCCATCACACTTGATCTGTTTGAATCGCGGACATTAGCTTATTCAGCAAAACGACTCTTCAGATAACCCAACCACCCCCAAAACCTTTTTCCTTCGGCACACATCACAGGCTTGAGCAAGTCGTTTACGTTTAGGTCCCCGTATATCTTCATTGTGATCATTGGTATCATTTTGCTCAGACATATTTAGTGTAGTGTCAAGAAGGAGGAGAAATAAAAGAGATTGGTAGTTAAGAAACAAGGTTTGGCTCTTTTGAGTGACCAGTGCGCAGCATGTTACACAACATGTACTTGGGACGGGATGGGTGGCAGCTTGACATTTCTAAAGTCATTCTGAAACTACAAAGGATTGAAACACCAATGCATGGTAATCAAATAAACAATCGTTGCTTGGTAACAGCATGGATTTTTATTATTATGGCTATAGTAGCATGGATTAAGAAACAAGGGACAGGATGATAGTTGTCACGGATGTTTATGCCGAGTTTGATCAACGATCTCGCGGATATGTAATGTTTCCAATGGCAACAAGTACAAAGAAATGGGGGAATACTAAATCAATTGATATCAGATCTTTGTACTGGGGATCTTTTTCGATCATCTTTGTATCAAACGACGTCACCAGGTGTCACACACACATAACACGTTGCTATTGTTCCATTAACAACCCTGGTTGTGGATTGAAGACGCCATCTCGCTGTACCTGCATATGAACTCTATTCTGCTACTCTTGATTGTCGCTCTTTGTCAACTATTGGCAAGTGTTGAATGCATGGCTGTAGCACGACAAGCACTTGTTCCCCGCTGTATGTCGACTATTAAACGCACCTTAGTTTTGGCCGACTTTGACGAGACCATCACCAATGAGGATACCACGGCATTGCTAGGTCAAGTAGGCCTTGATCATCAGCATAGCAACATGTCATGGTCGTTCTTCCTGGACGCTTACATGGATGACTACAATCGCATCAAGGACACCATTCCTGCCAATGCAACTATTCGTGAACGTATTGGTGCCTTTCAACCAGCAGAAGCAGCTTCACTGGATCGCATCGAGAAATATAGCGTGTTTAAAGGATTGACTCGTCAATATGTGAACGAACAAGGTGCGCGACATGCATCACAATATCTACGACCTGGTGTGGTGGATGTATTAAAGCATGTGGATAAGGATAACTTTCGAATCATCTCTGTCAACTGGTCAAAAGATTGGATCCTTGGCTTTTTACGACCACTTGGTTTGGATCTCGAGCACGTTTATTCCAATGATTTGCGTTACTATGAAAACAATCATACAGCCACTGGTGCAATCACTCATGAATTGTTGACTTCGGTTGATAAGGAAGAGTTGATGGATGACATTCTACGCAAGACATCGGATGATACTCGTACTGTTTATGTGGGTGATTCGATGGGCGACTTGCTTCCTATGAGTAAGTGGTATATCTCTACAATCGTGAATTCTTTAGCTAACAAGGATCATAGTGAAAGCGGATGTAGGTATTGTCATGGGCAACAATACAAAACTATTGGACGCTATCCGAAATGACTTTTCAAGAGAAATCCAAGAAGGAATGGAGAAATGGGATACTGGTGTTTACCGCGTGGATAACTGGACTCAGATTCTTAATAGTGGTGTGCTCAAATCCACTTGAAATGAACAATAAAGATAGAATAGATCAATTGGCATTATTAAGATAGTGTTTATATTGTAGCTTGTATAGTGTCTAATTAAATTACAATGGCCATCTGGCATAATGATGGTATATCTAAAATATGGATTATCTACTGTGGTAGATACTAATTACCCCAAACCTATCCATCAGTGTGAGCAACATTTCTTAGTTTTGGATAACGAATGATTGACATACCTTCAAAGAATGATCCCAACTACCGGTGCATAATGACATGCCATCCGAAGAGACACCAAGACAAGATATCCGATTGTCATGGGCACTTAATGTACCAATTCGTTCTCCACGGAGTGCATCCCATACTTGACAGTTATGATCGTCATATCCAGCAAATAGAACACGTCCTGATTTGGAAAAGCTGATCGAGCTTACACCGCATGAGATACTGTCTTCAGAATACACGTTCAATTCGCTTGCTGCTCGCATATCGAAAAGCCGACATGTTGCATCTGATCCTCCAGTGCCTAATGCTTGTCCATCAGGAAAGAAATCAATGGCGTTGATATCCGATTCATGGCCAGTAAATGTATGAACACATTTTCGATTGGTTTCGCGTATATCCCATAACTTTGCAGTGTTGTCACATGCGCCTGAAGCAAAGAGATGTGGGTTGGTAGGTGACACTGTAATACTATAAATGGATGCATGAATGTTAATACCATTGTATTGTCTCGTTCATGGATCAAACTTACTCTATCACATCACCCGTATGATCGATAAATTGATCCATCTTTGTACCAGCATTGATATCCCATAAGATACAAGTCGCATCTCCACTTCCAGTAATAATTTGACGCTCGTTGAGGAATCGACAACTGCTGAGAAATCCTGAATGACCCACCAAAACACGTGCAGGACGAGTTGGACCTTCTTTAGCGTTAAGGTTGTGGATAGTACATACGTTATCAAGACCACCGGATGCAACAAGACTGGCAGATGGTGAGTGGGCACATGTCATGACCCAAGAAGATTGCAATGGAATAGCACAGACCTTGTGTGTGGTATATGCTTCCCAAACAAGCAATTTACCATCTTGTGATGCACTGACAAGTTGTGGAATATCCTTTGCCCAATCGAGTGCATACACCTTGGCTAAATGGCCTTTGAGAACTCGACGTACACGTAAAACAATCCTTGGTAGCGGCTCCAGTTGTTGGCGAGCAATATCTGATACTATAGTATTTCTTTATCAGCAATAAAAAGGGTATTACTAGCCAAATGTCAACTCACAATGACCATCGTTTAAAGTGTCTTGCTTTTTTTTAAGTTTCTCTTTCAGAATCTCGGCTTCTTGTCTTGCTGCTGCAATGCGATCAATGACATTAGTGTCGGTCACTGGTGAATTCATGGAAGAAATGTGGAGGAGTGTGTGTGGGGAGAACAAAAGGCAACAAGCGGTGTTTCGTCTTTGACAAGGCACGACAAAGATAATCTGGTTGGTGTAACATTGTCGTCTTGGAGATGCCAAAGCCTTGATCTCCTGATCATATAATGCAACATCAAACGCCACAAGTAGATTCGTGTGGAGAATCATACACTGAGTGTATTATAGGCATAGAAGAATCTAGTGATCATACATGAGCATTGCACCAATAAAGTTGTTAATCACCATTGTTACTGTTATTCATCACCAACAAGGCAACAATAGTAATAATGCGGTATCAGGGCGGCGAGCCTATCTGCATATCCGATAGTAATGCATTATCATAAAGAGCATTTTCCCAAACACAATGAGAACAAGGGTACAAAAATATGTGTATGCTATTTACGCACGACAAAGAAACTAAAGTGGGAAGAATGAACGAGCCAAACGCAACTGTGTATGTGCAAGTGATCCCCTTCGTTTACCTGACCGGGCAGCTCCGAGCAAAGGAAAAACCCAGAAGGTCGCACGGTAGCATCGATGTGCACGAGACCATCATCTTTTTTGATTCCTTTTGCTTTGTGCTTTATCGCCTCTCTTTTTTCCCGCTTGGCTTTTTCTCTCATTCTTTCTCTTTTCTTCCCGCTCTTTTTCTTTCTTTTTCTCTTTCTCTTCGAGCCGCCCTTTTTGTCTTTATTGCTGCTCGTAGCCTTTTCTTTTTCCAATACAATCCATTCATCCCTTTTTGTATCTTTGCAAGAAAAAAGAAATGGTTCAGCAGCAGCAGCAGCAACAACAACAACAGCAACAACAACATTATCCATTCGATTATCTCGCATCATTGTCACCTTCACTTAGTGCTGTTTCAGATAGTTCTAAATCCACCTTATGGTACTGTGGATATATGCGGTGTATCAATACATATATGCATGCAACTAACAAAGCAGCATATACAATAGGATAGGCGACCTTGAAGCATGGATGGATGAGAACTTTATCAGACAACTCTGGGCATCTTTGGGTGAAAATGTGATTGCAAAAGTCATCCGAGATAAGCGCACAGGGTAAGTGATCACTAAGTATACTTGTATCAATACTCATGCATCTTACAAGTATTAGTGCCGGTTATGCATTTGTGGAATTTGAATCCATGTTGGCTGCGCAACGAGCGTTGGTTACTTTCCACGGGGCCAAAGTACATAACATGCAAAAACCGCTGCGACTTAACTGGGCATCAGGTGGAGGGATTCATGACCGAAAGTAGGTAAAAAAAAGTAAAGAAACAAAATTAGAGGGTACATTGCAACTAAAAAAATAACTCTTTCCCTCATGCAAATTACCCCAGAGAGGACCGTGCACCGGAATATAGTCTTTTTGTAGGTGATCTGAGCGGAGACGTTGATGAGACATTGTTGTTGGTAAGAGTTATACAACCGCAGTTTTCTTTTTGTGCTCAACTTGTCCCCCCAAAATCTTGTTATTCCCATGACTAGAGCCTATTCCGTCAACATTACCCATCTTGTCACTCTGCAAAAGTTATGAGCGACCCACTCACGGGTATGTCACGAGGATATGGCTTTGTCCGCTTTCACGATCCCAGGGAGCACCAAAACGCCTTAATTGAAATGAATGGGGTCTATTGCAGTAATCGACCCATGCGTGTGTCTCTTGCCACTCCCAAGAACAGTAACGCACGTTACCATCAGCTGGCTCTTCAGGCACCCGCTCTCGTGCATCAAGCAACAGATCCTAGTAATACAACGGTTTTCATCGGTGGTTTATCAGCTACTCCTATTAGCGAGGATGAATTGCGTCAATACTTTGCACCCTATGGTGACATTGTTTATGTCAAGATCCCACCTAATAAGGGATGTGGATTTGTTCAATATGTTTCACGACATTCTGCTGAAATGGCCATTGAGCAAATGAATGGCTTCCAAATTGGTACTTCTCGTATTCGATTATCGTGGGGACGTTCTCAAAACGATAAAACATCCATTGCTGCAGCTCAACAACAGAATTGGCAACATCAACCAAGTAATATTGGTCAACATCAACATTCGTCGTTATACACATCTCCAACATTACAACCGAGTATCATATCTCCTTCTTCATCGACTATTTTACGGTATGATAGGTGGCAGAGGAAATTGGTAGTTTAGTTTCATGCCTACTCATTTTTTTTTTCACTTGTCCTCTTTTACTAGCAGATCCGAACAAAATACGCTTCCACCTTCTCATGGTCGTTTGATGGATAATCCAATGCCTTCTCATTCAGTACCCACATTCAATCGTCGTGACTATATTGATAATGCATTTCCTTCGTCATTCTCTACAATGTCGTCATTGTTTCAACCCTCTCGACGTACAGACAATGTATTTGCACCAACAGCAGATGATATGAGTTGGCTTTGGCCCGATAGCAGCAAAAGACCCGAGCACACATCTACCACTAGCAATCCCACGTCAGGTACCACCGCTGCTCCTGGTTGGCATCCCAGTGGGATTTATGCTCAATGATATTCCTTTCCCTTATTTGATTTTACGTTGTCATTGTTATATCTCATTCACCCTTTCTTGCCTTTCTTATCACCATCCAATCTGTCATCTCTGAATCATTATCATTAGCATGTATATGTACTTTTTCTTGTCCTGTGACCCCCTTTACCATCCCTCATATCCCTCTTTGTATTTCATTAGCCTATGATGTTGACATACTATTTATATGATGTATTTACTTGACATGCATTTTTATACACATAGAAAGTCAATGTGTGATCCTGTTGCATGAAATTGTTTTTGATAGGTGGATGAAACAGGGACCGGATTTGTTATTATTGTTCTCTCAGACACATCTTTCATTGCTTTTGCTACACACACATATACACTTTCATATACACCCGCATACGTGTCATTCTCAGTCCACGAACTCATTCATACACACTGACATGGCGTTTCTGGGTGCAGCGTTATCAAGATCATATCGAAGCACCACTTCACGATCGGCATTGCCATTGACTCGATCACTCAGTTCAACAGCAGCATTGCTTGCCAAACCCAAGAATCCATATACCGACACGCTGTTACTGCCCAAAACACCATTTCCTCTTCGTGCCAATGCAGTATCCCGAGAGCATTTATTCAAGGATAGATGTACGAGCGAGTTGTATGAGTGGCAGGTAAACCTATCTTGAACATATGACTTGTATCCCATTGTGTTTGACACATTCTATGACGAGTAGCTCAAAAACAACCCAAAGGAGCTCTTTGTATTACATGATGGTCCACCCTACGCTAATGGCGACGTGCATTTGGGTAAGACAATGGATCTATAAGACGGGATATTGGAAAACTTATGGATGTTGATGTAGGTCATGCTTTGAACAAGATTCTGAAAGATATTGTCAATCGATACAAGATGATTCAAGGCCATAAAGTATGGTAAGTCACTTGTTGTGTATCCATTAAATGATCTTGAGAACTTATGAAATCAAAGGTACCGTCCTGGTTGGGATTGTCATGGTTTACCGATCGAATTAAAGGCTCTGGAAGCGATCCGGGTAAGGTGTTCAAAAGAAGGAAGGATGTCGATCCTACAATAAGTATTTAACTAGGGGTGGCATCATGGATAGGAATCAGGTACCAAGTTATCTGCAGTGGAGATTCGACAACTGGCAAAGAAACGAGCATTGTCTGAAATCCAAAAGCAAAAGAAGGATTTCAAGAGCTGGGGTGTCATGGGTGATTGGAACAACCCTTACCAAACATTGAGTACGTACAATGAATCATGCTCAACGCATAATGACTCTAATATTTTCTATCTTAGCCAAGGACTATGAAATTCGCCAGCTGAGAGTATTCCATGACATGATCAAGCGAGGTATGCCATGATAATCTATTTCAAATGACCTTTGGCTGAAACTGTGGATCATTCAGGATATATTTATCGTCGACTGAAACCTGTTTATTGGTCCCCATCATCAAGGTAATATCTAATGGAACGAAGCAACCCTGGATAACATACTGATTTGAATGCTTTATAGGTCTGCATTGGCTGAAGCAGAATTGGAATACAACGAGCAACATGTATCAAGATCCATTCATGTGCGCTTTCCTATCACAAGTTTATGTAAGATCACACACATATGATCGCAAACAGTGCGCTTATATCATACACATACTATACTAGCACCTGTGTTGGAACAAAAATGGAAAGGATTGGGTGATATCCATGCTGTCATTTGGACAACGACCCCTTGGACACTCCCTGCCAATAAGGTTAGTGTCACTACCGGTGCGGCATAAATAAGTGTATAACTTACACAATGGTATAGGCAATTTCAGTCAACCCAAATTTGAAATATTCCCTGATCCGCCTTGTTCAAGGTGACAACGTTAACCTTTACATCATTGGTGCTGATCGGGTGGAGGCTTTTGCAGAGGAAATTGAAGCAGATCGATTTGAAATCCTTGAGCAAGTGTCTGGCAGTGATCTTGTTGATACAACTTACGCACATCCATTATGGAAGACTGAGATGCCATTGATTGGTGGTGATCACGTTACTGCTGACTCGGGTACTGGTCTGGTACACACGGCACCAGGCCATGGCATGGAAGATTATGAAGTGTGTCAAAAGCTTGGTATTGAGCCATTCAGCCCTGGTATGTTCGTTAACGCTATTACGAATTGGCAATGATGATTACTTATATGATGCAACATAGTGGATGATGAAGGTTTCTATACCAATGAAGCAGGACCCCAGTTTGCAGGAAAGGAAGCCTTTAGCGAAGGTGCAAGTGCTGTTATTGAAGCATTGGAAAATGGCTCATTTTTGGTCAAGCAATGTGATTATGTGCACAAATATCCATACGATTGGCGTACAAAAAAACCTGTTATGCTAAGGTAATACTTTATTCATCAATGAATGAGCATCACCGAGTAACAATGAATGTATCTAGAGCCACGGCTCAATGGTTCACAAATGTTGAAGATCTTCAAAAGGAGGCGGTGCAAGCATTGAAAGATGTAAAGATGGTACCTGATGTTTGTAAGTATAGTCTCACGAAAGAAAAATTTTCGTACAGAGCTAATGGGATCATGCTTGTATAGCAATTCGTCGACTGGAACAATTCACTCTATCACGTAAAGAATGGTGTATTTCGCGTCAGCGTGCATGGGGTGTTCCTATCCCTGCTCTTTACGATGTTGAAACTGGAGAGCCACTACTCACTGATACATCAGTGGAGCACATTATCAAGGTGTTCAATGAAAGAGGAACCGATTGCTGGTGGGAAGAAACGGATGACACCATATTTGTCGCACCAGAGTATCGCAAGGATGGCAAGGTGTACAAGAGAGGATATGATACCATGGATGTATGGTACGACAGTGGCACTTCTTGGACAATGATTAATGAATATACTGGCCGGTAAGGGTTACAATGACATTCAATCCTTCATTATGCTCATTGATAGTCATTAGAGATGGCAAAGATAAGCCTTTGGCTGACGTATATCTCGAAGGCAGTGATCAGCATCGTGGTTGGTTTCAGTCATCCTTATTAACTTCGAGTAAGTGAGAAGCACTTTTTCTGCTTGTTTATACTTATAACCCATATAGTTGCTGTAACTGGGACCACGCCCTATGGTACATTGATCACGCACGGCTTTACTCTTGATGAACAAGGTCGCAAGATGTCCAAGAGCATTGGAAACACCATTGTACCTAGCGTGATCACCCATGGTGGAAAAGTGAGTGAAGATAATCATCATGGAGTTTCATGCGTATTAAGTTTGAACAATTTGATTGTAGGATAAGAAGCTTTGGCCAGCCTATGGAACTGATGTCCTGCGTATGTGGGTTGCTAGCTGTGAATATACACGCGATGTGTCCATTGGACCATCCATCATTGGTAAGCTCTCGTAATAACAATGCCTGAACGAGGATTGCTAATTTTACCCTATTGTTTGGATAGCTCAAGTATCTGACAGTATCCGCAAGATCCGCACCACAGCACGTTTCTTACTTGGCAATCTCCATGACTTCTCACACAATGAATGTGTTCCTTACAATGATCTCAAAGACGTGAGTTTAAGGAATAGTCAAGTTGAGGAATTTCACTAAGCTATGATGTTTAGATTGATAAATATATGCTCCATGAAGTGGTACAATTCAGCAAGCGAGTTACGCAGGCCTACGACGATTATACATTTAATAGAGGTATGGCAGTGTTTATGATGATGTGGCTTTATCTAACGGCTTAACCCACTTAGCGACTCAGCATATACAAAACTTTACAACGAACGACCTTTCCGCGTTTTACTTTGACGTCATCAAGGATCGCTTGTATAATGATCAGCCCAACTCTTCATCTCGACGATCAGCACAAACAGTCCTTTACCATATTCTCCGTGCTTACACATCCTCATTCGCACCATTTGCATGTCATACAGCCGAAGAGATTTATGAAAATTATAAAGCAATGACACCTCATCCTGAAACATCAGTATTCAAACAAGGATGGTTTGCATTGGTAAGTAGTAGAGACATTTCAGGAACAAGGGACATTGCATTAATATTGAATCTCAGGAATCACAATGGCACAATGCTGAGCTTGAAAATAAGTGGTCTGTGCTGAAACAACTCAAGGCTCAAGTAAACCAGGTTTTGGAACTGGCACGACAAGACAAGTGAGTGGACGAAGGAAAACATGATACGGCTTATCGTTTAATAATATTATTCTATAGGGTGATTCGATCATCCCAGGAAGCCGATGTGGATCTCGTCATTGATGAAAAGTCGCCTGCAGGATCGCTGATACACGCAATGAATCCTGATGAACTATCCAGCTTATTCTTGACGTCACGAGTACATTTGCATGATGTGGGAAGTGATATTTCGAGTCGATTTGAGCAGGGTACTGAGCTGGGATCAGGTACGATGGTTTATACAACGGGGGAAATGTTGGATTTACATGCTTACAAACAATATTTATTTAGAACAAACACCATGTCGTATTATTGCTCGTACTTCATCACAGCATAAATGCCCACGCTGTTGGAACTACCATGCTAATGAAGCTGATACACTATGTCCTAGATGTAATAATGTTTTGCAACAATAATAAAAAACACCCATTTCCATCTTCTTTTTGAGCTCGGCTATTTGCACCCTATTAGATATGTACCATCCTCTTATTTCCACTTTACCACAGCTTTGAATCTTTTGCAATCGTAATAAATAAAGTGACATTAATCGGAATGAAATTCGCTACCCATTACACTCATTATCATAGATATAAGAAGCTAGATTGTAGTCACTTCATCATCGTATGTGCTATGCTAGCGGGCTTGATTTGGAAGAGGGTCGAAATGAAAGCTAATGGTAATGGTGAGATGTTTAGCTGCATGGACATGATTGTTGTCGGTGGGGCCTTCTCTGCGAAAGCGTAGAATCCCTAACAAACCCCTTTCCTCCCCACAAGAGTAGCCTTGTTCATTAATGGTATTACATTGTGTGTATCACAATGAAGCATTATTTATAACAATGTCCTAGAAGCAGCTCACAATCAAGCATTTCCCTTACTGTACATAAACCAGAAACATATGAGTGAGTGTGCGGTGGTTACAAAGAAGAAATTCATTGTGCATCCTCAAACTTTCAAACAAAACGCTTTGTAGACACATAGCAAGATAAGGAGCCAAGCTTTGATATTAAATCTCAGGAACCACAATGATACAATGCTGAGCTAGAAATAAGTGGTCTGTGCTGAAGCAACTCAAAATCCAAGTAAATCAGGATACGATAAAGTGAGCGGAAAGGGACACATGATGTTGCTTTAAATATCTCAAAGAGTGGTTCGATCATTCCAGGTAGCCAATGCGGACCTCACCGTTGATGAAGAGTAACCTGCATGCTCCCTGATACACTCATGTATCCGGATGAACTATCTAGCTTATTCTTGACGTCACGAGTAGATTTGCATGATGTGGGTACTGATGTAGTATTTCGAGTCGATTTGTGCAGGGTACTGAGCTGGGATCAGGTACGATGCATAATTGATACAAAGGAGAAATGTCTGATTCACATGTTTACAAACAATCTTTACATGGAACACAATGCTGTGTTTTATTATTGCTCGTTTACATGATCACAATGTAAATGTCTACGTTATTGGAACTATCATGCTAACCAATCTGGCACACTATCCTTAGATGTACTCATGTTTTGCATAAATGATAATAACCCAAAGCTATATGTTTTTCCATTTCCATGTTCATTCTTTGTAACAACATCAGGTGACGCGTGCTCTGTGGTACAGTGCTATCCCATCTGATATTCATGAGTCCACCAAACAGAGCAAAGACAAGCAAGGTTTTAACCGTGCACACTTTTTTCTTCTTTCACACTTTCACATACACAAGGCTATGACAGAAGCCTACTTTAGCACACCAGCTGGCCATATGCCAGGAGAACAAGTGCCTTCCCAAAACTCCAACACTTCTGGTAGCGTCGTCTTTGAATCCACCATGGAGGAAATCCCACACAGAATATCGACACCATTTCGAACAGCATCCGAGATTGACGTTGATGAGCCACTAGAAGAAAGCGACTTTAGGGTCTATGAAGGTGAATGGGACCCTTTTCAACTTGCAAAGCACGTATTGACGTATGGCATAGGAAAGCTACCGGACTGGAACATGATTATCGATTCTTTCAGACCACAGCGAGAAGGTACATCATCCTACTTTTATTATTACTTTAAGCTCACTTCGAATAGCATTGCATCAAGGGATTATGAAACAACTCAAGGAACTACAGGGACTTGAAGAGTGGTACGAGAGAAGCAACAAGGAGTTCCATAGTCGAGTAGCAGGTGCTCATCATGATGTGTGGAATGAATTGATGGAACGACAAACACGTTTGGAGAGTGACAAGAAAAAGTACGAACAAGAAAAAGAATTGATGAACGACATTCGTCGAATGCAGACTGAAAAGATCAAGCTCAATGTGGGAGGTACACTCTTTGTCACCTCTTTCTCCACACTTCAAAAAGATCCCCATTCGTTGCTAGCCAACATGTTTCGAGGTAACATTCTATCTTTATTGTATCATTCATTAAACTTAAACATTGATCTTTAGACCAGCGACCTGATGCGGATGGTGCTTATTTTATCGATCGAGATAGCACGTACTTCAAATTAATACTCAACTACTTGCGAGATCTCAAGGTAAGACCCATTGCAGTTGCTACATGGTTACAGTATTCAAGCTCATGATCATTTTATACTAGATTCCTAAAAGTGTACGAGAAGATCCTCGAGTGTAAGGCATCATCTACCGAGAAAGGGGGAATGGCTACAACAAGAAACTCATGGGCACTATCGTTGTATTTCTCCATATAGTATGGACGAGCTAATGCAAGAAGCACAGTATTATCGTATTCATGGTATGCAAAGATGATATCATTCCTGCCGATTTGTCATTGTTCTCATTCATGACTTAGGTTTGCTCCAATTACGTTGGATGGATTTAGCGGTCATGAGTCAAGGTGAATGAATGGATGTTTCCTTTATATTATCCTGTTGAAAACTGACAATGAGCATGTTCATAGCCGAGCTTGAAAAACGATATCCTCGTCCCACATCAAGCAAGAGTGCTGTGATATTCAAGCTGGAGAGAAAGAATCTGACAGGTCTCGATTTTTCCGGTTATCGTATCGATCCAAGTTCAAGCTTTCAAGGCAGCAACCTGCAAGATTGCAATTTCAAAACTGCGTGGTTCATTTTCGATTTTCAGAATGAAGTCAACTTTAGCCATACGTTTCTTAAAGGTGCAATGTTCCCTAAGGAAGGCACACCCTATCGATCACCAGGTAAATACACAAGGGATAAAATGAAGATTACATTTTCACACTTTTTTTCCCTTCATACTACGTAGGTGTGCAATTCAATCTTAATGGAGCAGTTGTAGATGGCGCATCTTTGTAGACCGAGTTGTTTTATCCACCATCCTGCCAATTCTCCAAAGAAAAAAAAATCGTCTATATCCCCTCCTCCCAACTTGAATCGACAATGAATATCATGTAATAACACAATCAATTTATATTATCATTGTAAAGAGACATTATCAATATAAAAAAAGCATATGCACTATTGTATGTTCATTGTTCCTTATTCGCCAACTAGGAAAATGTTGCATGGATGCACAAGCACGATTTCAGCAAATTTTCTTCATCCGTTGTCGCATAGCAAATCCCAGCTTTTCACTATCTTCTTTACAGCAATGTTCAGCGAAGTAGCTGTTTCAGCATCGGCCACCGATTCGACCATATACGTGTGGGATATACGATCAGGATCGACGTTATTTTCATTCAAGCAGTCCATGAGTGGCAAGGGTTGCCTTAGCCTTGTACCGAGACCCAATGCCTGTTCACAGATCGGGGCGATCCTGAGTGCTCAAAGCGATCGTGCTGTTCTCAATGTTTATCAATGGCAACGCGATCAAATTATGCATAAAATGCCTACGCCAGAACGATTAGTCAGTGTGGCAACTTCTCACCGTGGTACGTTGGTGGCAGGCGGCACGGCTAGTGGACGTGTCTATCTTTGGCAAGTGGCTACTGGGATGTTGCTCAAAGTCTTCGAAGCCCATTTCCGACGTATCACGCGATTGGCATTCAGTGGTGATGATTTAACATTATTGACAACAAGTGAAGATGCTGGTGTACACGTATGGCTTATTGGCCAACTCTTGGAACATGATGTGGATCAAGGTCGACCTGCACCCTTATTCTCATGGTCCGATCATACATTGCCTGTCACTGATATTGCAGTGGGGATGGGTACTCTTTCTACAGCACGTGTTTACACTTCCAGCAACGATAGCACTGTCAAGGTAAATTGCATGCATGGATATCAACATGTGAAAATGGTATTGATGAATATGTTTTTAGATGTGGGATCTTGGCACGGGTGAATTACTGACGACGTTTCTATTTCCCAAACCTGTATCCACCGTCATTGTCGATCCATCCGAAACAAAACTCTTTGCTGCTTGCGAAAATGTGATTTATCCTGTGGAGCTTTATCGACGTCGATTTGATCAAGCTTACGGTGGTGATGTGATCGAAAGTACAGGTGGCATGGCCAAGGTGGAAACAATTGGTATTCGACAAGTCGACCCTACTTCAAAAGAGGATCAAGATGATATACCCACTGCACCCATGTATAGTGGACATACGTAAGTGGAGGGTGGTATTGATCATGCATATCAGAATTGTAAAATCTGATTTCTTGCTTGCTATTAGTGGCATAGTGAATTCAATGACACTCTCATTTGATGGGACATTGTTGATATCAGCTTCTGAAGATGGCGATTGTATCGTGTGGGATGTTATCAGCAGACAACCGTTGCGAAAGTTTGAGTCACACAAGGGCCCTGTTACTCAAGTATCATGCACTTTACGACCCAACGAACTTGTGACAGGAAGCAATAGTACCAAGGATTTCGTACCGATGCCATGGAAACCATTCAAGCGTACCATCTCTACCGAAGAAGAGGAACAACGAGCAGAAACCTTACAAATAGTGGCAGATACCACAATGGTAGGATATTACGCGAGAGTGGTTATTACTGTGGAAGGTATTAATGTGATATTTATTACAGGATATCAAGAGACATCAACAACTTGAATCCGATGGACCTCTCTATTCTTCTATCGCATCGAGCTTACAGGATGTAAAGGATACTCATAACGCAGTACAAGCCATGCAGGTAAGAATGAACATGGTTTATTTGGAATGAATGATCATATGAACAATAATATGTTCCTATAGACACAAGATGGTGCAGGCGCATTACAAGCACGGATTTCTACATTAGAAGATGAACTCACACGTTTATACAAGCATCACAATAAGGTTAAATCATTGCATGATAGTTTATATGGTACTATGGTAGATCAGTTTATGACGAAACGCCGAAAAGTATCATCGCCCTCCAATCAATAAACACGTGCATAACATAGTAAAGTGCAGTTTATTATTAAGAGTTGCCACCATTGGAAAGATGTCTAGGCTTACATTCGTTATCGCCCATGTGTTTGATAAAGATAGCGTCAGGGGAATGATCTCTCTCGCCTTCATCAAAGGTATAACTACTTGCTACTGCCAACATTCTGCCATCAGGACTGAAAGACAAGCTCGAAATCTCATCCGGATACCGTGGAAATTGTTTGATGCGTTTTCTATTGACGCCGTCCCAGATGCTTACCACACAATCGGACCCACCTGAAGCAAATGTTCCATAGCTAGTATTTCCATAGATGAGTGCCAAATGTTATACATGTAAATAAACATGACCTAC
Organism: Lichtheimia hyalospora FSU 10163; assembly: GCA_025094155.1. Taxonomy (NCBI): domain Eukaryota; kingdom Fungi; phylum Mucoromycota; class Mucoromycetes; order Mucorales; family Lichtheimiaceae; genus Lichtheimia; species Lichtheimia hyalospora. The sequence continues at coordinate 184,304 of PTRB01000008.1, forward strand.
ATTGGGTGGAAAGCCAAAGCATTTACAGGATAAACGACTTCTGTATCATTGATGACTTGTCGATGTGATTTGAAGGCATATTTCTTTGATTGGGCTTCAGCATCGAAATATTCCAATGCAACACGTCCCTCGATGGATGAACAAGCATAACCTAATGAATACAATAATCATTAACCCTATCCATCCAAGAAATGAGCATGAGTAATTTACCTTGGCCATCAGGCATACATCGAACACATTTGAGCATGTATCGAAGCGAGCTTTCACGTTCCTGTTCTGGTTTATCCATATTTCTGATATCATACACGTGGATTTGTCGATTGGCCATGGCTACTACCAAGCGATTATTGTTGAGATCCATGCTGAACACCTTTTCAGGAAGATCATGCTTGAGTTGTTGTGCTTCATTGCTGCGACTGTCCCAGACACGTAATGTTTTATCCCATGAGCCTGAATATACACTATCTATAATATCATGTCAGTAAAACGTAGCATGTTCTAAAGATTAACATACTCTTTTCTGAACTCCAACAGAGACAACGTACAGCTTCATCATGAGTACCAATCACTTGTTCCGTTTTGTTTTCAAGGTTAAGCCTATAGAATGACGAAGGATGTGAGCCATAAAAACCACACATGATCAAGGAAACACCTTACATTTTGATTTGCCTGTCAAGACCACCGCTGTATGCGACATTGCTACCACCAAAGCATGCATCGAGTACTGCACCCTTATTATCAAATTGTGCGCGTTTTTCATTCAATTCCACGTCATAGAGTCTCACAGTCTATAATAAAATGACGCCAATCAGTCCTGTTGAATTCGCTTGATTGGGTGTTATTGCGTACTGTATCCCATGAAGTGGCGAGTAAGAATCGTGAATCGGAAGGATTAAAAGTGATGCTAGAAATGCCATCGCTGGGAGGATCGGCAATCTCGAATTGTGTTGCTGGATCTTGCATTGGTTATAGTGTGTGGCGGGATAAGAACACGAAGGAAGGGATGGGAGAGCTACATTGACAATTCGGAGTTGTGTATTTTTATTCATTTGAGTGATGTGCAAGATACAATGGATGATTATTGCCAATAACAAAGGGAAGGGTTGCGCGTTGATAATAATCGGGATACATTTCAATGTTGTCCATGACCGTATCCAAGAGATGAGCTTGACCAGCCACGACACCAGGAGCATCTGCAAATGCAATGGCAGTAATATGTACATGAAAGTGGTAATAACTAGGTTGATAATGGATAAACAATCGTAATTGATTCGCTTCCAAGTTGGTTTTCTCCTTGACCTTGTCATAAGCAGCTTTCTGGATGTTTTTGAGTAGTGGTAAATGAATTGGTGTTAGGTCACGCAAACACGTAATGTCATTTCGGAGAGCAATGGCCACCCAATATAATGATTCGCATGTCCCATCCCATTTCATATCCGGTAAAATAACAAAGCCATTCTGTGGATCATTATCACGATAAATAATACGATCGGCTTCTGATGTACCATTGAGAATGTTGGTCACCCATTGAGTACGTTCAGAAGGTAGACTTTGAATATAAGGTCGAGTAATATCATGATAAAGGGAGGGTGTTTCCATAATCATGCGTCTATCTTGATGCTCGTATTTTTTTACATGGAGCTCAGTAGCAGGATAAATGAGTTTGATGCGAGTGTCGGGTTGTGGAATATCAATGTTGCCAAGTGCCCAACCATAAATGTTATTCTCTACGATATCTTGTAATTGACACGTATGTTTCGCCAACTCTGGAATAAGCGAGTCGTCATATTGAGCCCGTTCAAAGGAGAGAATGGCGAGTTGATTGTCGACATTGCCAAGTACATAAACGAGCTTATTACGTGTATCGTGAGAAAGGATGCGAGTAAATTTGAATTTTTTCAAAGTGACTTCTAAGGCTGTCATCAGGAGAAAGGAAGAAAAGAAAGAAAGCGATACAAGGGGTAAAGGTGAAATACCACCGAAAAAGAAAGGGCTTGTCACACGAGACGCGTGGGCTAAAGGGTGGATGATGATCATTCATGACCCAAATGGGAAACACTCCCTCAAGGTATCTTTTTACTATCATTCTCTTTCTCCCATCCGGCTCCTTTTTCCTCTTTCTCTCTTACTCCTCTTCATCTTGAAATATGCCACACAAGAATTCATTTGAACCAAAAGATGCCAGAGTCACTAATGTTTATGAAGATGATGAAGATGAGGATGAATTAGACTTTTTAAGCTTGACATCTTCATCCGATGTAACTCCTCGTCCTAGGCGTAAAAAGACAGGTACTCAAGATCTTGCAGAGTTTCTTATCACAACAAGTCCAGAGGAGTTTCAGAAACATCCTCCAAAACGTAGTTCAAATCCTTTCTTTCGACGTCGCAACAAGAGCAAACCATCCATTTTATCGCGCCCACCACCTTCTTCTTCATCCTCTACTCCCGCTCGTAGCCCAAACACAGTTCACAAGTCAAACCATATTGAAATAGTTCCCAATGAAGCTTCTACTTCAACTTCACTTGCACGCATCGCCAGCAGAACACCTTCATTAGCGTCATCCAGACCTTCCATGGTGCGTCGTAGTGTAATCAGTAACAATGAACAACCCGTGTTGCCTTCCAACCGTAGCAGCAAACACCGTGAGTCCAGTTTATATAGCGACTCGATACGATTTTCCATGTCTACCAGGAGTCATGCAAGCAATAATAATTTTGCATCGTTGCGTGGCAACACATTGAAACGCCATGATACAGATGGTACTATGGGCAGCAGAGCCACGACATCTTTACCACAACGCATGAGTCAACGTACCATTGGCACGACAGATGAAGATACAGAAGAACGTGACAAGAAGGCAACAGAAGCATTAGCCAACCAAATTCAACAACATCCCCATTATGATGCTGTCGAAAAAGCATTATTACAACGATTGGAACGCTTTCAACTCGCCAAATTGGATAAACCAAGTGATGCCATGACAACCCAACTTGCAATGGAACATATTCGTGCTCTGGAAGCATCCAATCAAGATCGTCATCCGGATGATGATAATGTACACCATGAAGCAATTTCACCCAGTGGAAACAAACCAAAGAAGAAAATAAGACACATGCAGGTTCAAACCATGCCAATGGATGATAGCAACGAGGAGCAGCAGCAAATACAAAAGGATCCTGTCATTGAATTAGACAAGGAACACGCTTCGGAACACGCTCAATTCATTGAACAACTACAACAACAACTTGCAGAGGAGCAATTACAGAGGAAACGACTCGAAGCAACTCTAAGTGAAACACGAGATCACTTTGAAACTCTAAGTGGACTTGCATACAAGAAACTTCGAGAATTATGGGAAGACAAGATGCATTGGGAAAATGCCTGTATTGAACTTCGTGAACAATTGATCCATGGTGGTGATCGACGAGATGATATGATACCCGATTTCCCGGATAGCATATATGAAGAGGAATAAAGTTGTTGCATGAATGTAATGTAATCAAAGGTTTTATTGATTCAGTGCGCGAGATGGGATCTTGGAATCATCATGCTCTATGCACCATCTTGTGCATGAAACCAATGCATTGGAGAGATACCTGCTTGGCTAAACTTTTAACAAACAATGAAATGAAGCTCCCTTTTCATCCTCCCATTAAAGTATGTAGTGGTATGGTTAATAAAGCAGCTAACATTTATATTCTAAAAAGAGAGATGCATATACTCAAGTACGTTTCTATAAAAACGGTTTAACAAGGTTGAGTTGTTTCAGGATCATGAATATATGAATGGTGACAAAGAGGGGATACAAGTATGGAATTGAAAAGGAGGTGAAGATTTATAGTGTGGGACCAGTGCTACCCAGAATATTATGCAAGGGATTCAATTATGCAAGCCAGCCGGTAGTCCAGTATTACTACAAGTGTTACAACTGAACAAAGAACCGTGGTATCAATGATATACTATAATGACCCCTATCTTCTATGTACACTTTATAGGATGCTGATGACCAGCGTAGTAGTATAACCCAAGTTAAGGAGGTAGAAAGTATTGGCAACGACAAAAGGGTGTGTCGGGGGTTGCAACAATTTTCGACTACCCTTGAACTCTTCATTACACACGTTCTACTATACGCGACTTGTCGTGTTTCCTTTCCTCGACTCATTTCAAGCTCACACTCATCCACAACACATTACACATACGGCGACCATGTCTGATAGTAGGATATATTCAGCAGTCTACTCTGGTGTGGCAGTTTACGAAACAGTCGCGAATAATGTAGCCGTGATGCGACGGCGGAAAGACTCGTACATGAATGCTACTCAGATCCTTAAAGTCGCTGGCATTGAGAAAGGGAAACGCACAAAGATTCTTGAACGAGAAGTACTCATTGGAGAACATGAAAAGGTGCAAGGTGGTTACGGCAAATTTCAAGGAACTTGGTAATGAACCCACTGTGAGTCAAGTGTTATATGGTTGTACTAATATCTTGGTTTCAAAGGATACCACTTGACAAGAGTCGACAACTTGCAGAACGATATGGTGTATTGGAAATGTTAAAGTACATTATTGACTTTATTCCTCCTGCTGGTGGAGACGATAACGAGGAGAATCAGTTGCCTACTAAAGAACAAGCCATGATTGCACAACGAAGGCTTGCTCAACAACAACAACAACAACAACAACAACAACAGCAACAACAGCAACAACATCAACAACATCAACTTCGTAAGCATCATCATCCATCACCTCCAGTAACACAACCACCACAGCAGCAGCAACAACAACGACATCATTATCAAACTCCCGATAATCAATATCGACCAGAAGAACCGAATCGTAAAAGAATAAAGATAAAGAGTGAACAACAAGAATTACCACCACCCACAGGTGCATCTACGGATGAACATCGAAGTCTTCTTACGGCCATTTTCTTATCGGATGACTCTGAGCATATTCGTGACCTACTCAAGAACACGACCCCGACGAATTTCAATATTGATCTTGTGATTGATGAACAAGGCAACACGGCGTTACATTGGGCAGCTGCGCTGGCACGCACCACGATTGTCCAATTACTCGTATCCAAAGGTGCAAACCCAGCATGTGTAAATTATGCAGGTGAAACACCGCTGATGCGTAGTGTCATGGTGACCAATTCTTTCGACAATAACAGCTTTCCTACATTGTTGGCAACGCTCGGTGGTACAGTTAATGCCATCGATCATATTCGACAAACAGTTTTACATCACGCGGCTAAAACGGCTGGTATCCATGGTCGCACTTCAGCAGCTGTTTATTACGTCAACCATTTATTACATTTACAACGCCTTTCTATTTTGGATTGGCAAGACCATCGGGGGGATACCGCTCTCAATATTGCCGCTCAGTTGGAATGTCCAGAGCTTGTGGATATGTTGGCACGTGCAGGTGCAAAAAAGGATGTCGAAAATAATGTGGGATTAACGGCAGAAGATTACAATGAAGACAAGGCAAGTACATAAAAGTAGAACAAAACAAATCATAAGCTGATCTATTGTGTTCCATATAGAATACTCATGTAGAAGATTCAGAAGAGCATCAACAACAACAATCCAAACCCAATGTTGTTGTACCTAGTGAACGTGGGCGTGAGATTGTTTCCAGTAAGTAATGTGGTTCCCGTGACTCCGCGCATGTGATTCACTCGATTTTTATGTAGCTGTACAAAAGATTGTGGATGCCTTGGATGAAGAATATGGAGGACAACTCAATCAGCGAGATGGTGAATTACAACAAATAGAAACTGAACTTGATCATGCTACCAAAGAACTTGAGACAACAAGAAAAGACCTAGAAGCACGGCAAACCCAATCTCAACGGCTTGTGGAAGCTCAGCAACGATTCAGGAATTTACAAGCTGCGCTTCAAACTGAATGGGATCGAATGACAATGACACCTGTTGATACAATTTCTGCTCTGGATGAATTGGATGATACCCAAGATGTGGATGCACCTTTTACACCTTGTCAAGATGATGAAAAGCAATCTTCCTTGTCACGACGCGCCAAGATGCTTCGAGCAAGGATCGCTGCCTACAAGCAAAATGATCAGGATTTACGAGCTAAAGTCGAGGAACAAAGAGCACAATCGGCTGAAAAGGAATTGCAATGCAAAAAGTTGATAGCTGCGTGTTGTAATTTACCGATAGAAAAGATTGATGATCTCGTTGAACCCCTTATTCTTGCTATCGAAAGTGATCCACCTGATTTGGATCTAGCGCGTGTCATTGGCTTCATGGAGAAAATACGACGTCAAGGAGCATTCTCAGATTCACTTGCTTCATCACAATCATCATCATCACCACCACCACCTCCTCCTCCTTCTTCCACAGCAGTACCACCAACAGCAGCACCTACTCCACCCAGTTTTTCAGGATACTCTACTACATTACCTCCAGTATCACCCACAGAACCTGTGGTTATTCCCAATGAGCATCCTTCCACTCCCAATAGCAATGTAACAGAGCAATAATATTAAACACACACAGACACACACACTTTTTTTCTCCAGTACATAAAAACCATTGTTAATCCTCATTTCCATGACTATTTGATTCATCTATACTGTATGCATTACTAGTCCGAGTTTCTGGCATCTTTCCTTTCCTTTCCCTTGTACTTGTTTCTTGATCCGTGGTATTCAAAGAGGAGGATTGTACATCGGATACATGACTTGAGGAGGGTTGTGTTGATGAAGAAGCAGTGGCAGGAGTATCTGTTTCTGCTGATATACTTGGGTTGATGTTGTCAGGTACCACGCTTAGAGCTTGTGTAAGCACTTGCATGCTGTGAAAGATTTGGTTTTGCACCGTTTCTAATAAACGCAGTCTCTGTACCATGGCATCTCGCGTAGTCCTTGACAAGGATTGAATCTGTTCATCCGTTAATGATACAGGCTCTACTGTTGTTGAAGTAGCTTGAGCTGATGGTCCTGAAAGTGGTATGAGAGGAATCATGCCGGGATAAGCATTATTGGAAGCGGCTGTTGATGACCATGTTGGATCAGGTGTAAGGATGCCTAATCCTGGTGTTTGTGTTTGGTGTTGCTGTAGTGGTATGTTGTCATGACCATAAAATTGATTGAATGGTGTGAATTGCGCTTGTCCTGTTGGTGGTGGTGGTGGTTGCTGTGGAGATGATGCATTAGGTTGCTGTTGATTGCCATTGGGAACACCACCATTTTGCTGTGGTTGAGGAGCACGATCTTCTTCCTGAGAAGAACCATTATTCCCTACATCTCGATTAGAACATGCTTTGTTTTCACTCTTCCTTTTCCTTCTTACTCACCTTCAGGTAACACAGATCTTCGGCTAAGACAGAAAAACATATAATGAGCTAATGCATTGTCATGATTTGGCATAAACAACTTACCATGTTGGACAGCTCTGCTGCCGTTCCAGCCAACTTCGAAGACAATGAAAATGAAAGATATGACCACAAGGCAGTTTCTTTGGTTGATCCATGTTTTGTTGTTGTCGTTCTCGAGGTGATGATGGTTCTCGATTTTCATTGTTGTTATCATCCATGACGTGCATCTCTTCTCGACAAATGATACAAGTGCTGTCATTGCGTGTGAAATCTTCTGCTGCTGCATTGGGGTATAGCTCATTCATATTTCTCGTCGCACGGCGGTAACGATACAGATCCCGGCATTTCTGAATAAATGAACGCAGAGTCACATATACATCGCGGATAATATGCAATGGCAGTTGATAGTAGTAGCAAATGAACACAAAGAAGACAATATAGGTGATCAACTTGAAGAAGTCTAATGATGTGATTAGACCCTATATCATTCCCAACTTGTACTTTTTACCTGTGAAAAGGTCCAAATAAAAGACACACATGGATTTTCCCTCCCATGGTTCTTCACTACGCATATCCACCACATTGATAATATATTTGCCCATAGTGGATAACATGGTCCAGATGAGGATGGTATACTAATAACATCCAATTGAGATGAGTTTGGCGTCTCAAAATGCTTTTTTTGGTTAATCCTACCTCAAATCCAAACATGATCATCATATTTGGGCCTTTACGCATTGTGACGTTGATGGCATGTTGAGCAAGTACACAATCGATGATCAATAACAACGCCATAAGATTAATCATTCGTACATGGAAGGAGACTCGATGAGAAGGTGATTGTTCCATCTAGGAATTTTGGCTCAGTCATATGATAAATTGGATGCAAGTCTTTACGTACAAACTCGACACGATCTTGGCATAACCAATGGAATATTTTCAGAAAGAGCAAGGTCGTAAAGACAATAACAAATTGCAAGTTGAATTCTTCTCGAAATATCGTCATGGCCAAACATGTTTCGCTCACGGCATACCAGGATCGTTCATACAAATGCTGTTATTTAAACAAGTTAGTATATCATGTCAACCGAGGACGAACACAGTCATCTCACCTCCACTTCAATAGCACGTAGCGTACCAAAGAATAATGCTTGAAGCGCTTTACCAAAGCAAATAGCCAATATCAATCCCATATTAAGCAATATCTATGAGTGAGAATAAAAGATAGAGTGATGAGACGAGAGCTTGTCGATCGGTTATTAATGTCGCACGCGTACCATGATGCAAGCACTCGATTTGGCTAAATATAAGCATGCTGCATAGAAATTGGACCGTTGATGCATTGCATTGAAGATGACGCCGACTGCTAAAAGCGAGGAGACGCCGCTGTAAAGAGCGAGCCTCATGGTGGTGGTGTTAGTGGTTGAATGAAGAAGCAAATGAAAGCTGAAAGAGGTGTATATAGTGGGGAGATATGCCAGTCAGAAAGTTGTTGGAGGCATTTGATTGGATTTGTGTTCACAGTCAATGCCGATGCATATTACATATTATCACTGTCACCCTTTGACTTTTGTGAATGTGCCTAGCAACCATGAGCTTATTCATCCACAATGATACAGTATGAGATTATCCCTGTTCACAGCACGACAACAGTTACAAGTGGTGTGTGATGACAGTTTGAAACAGATATAGTAGTCCATGTTTTTCTCCCAGAGAATAGATCGAAAGAAAGGAACCCAAAAACTTCTAGATAGAAGTTCACAATCCAAGTTGATAGTATCAAGGGGCAATTTGCTAAAGCTTGTTTTGTTATTAAAGAATCTCGGCATATATCATCCGTTTTCCCTCCTTTAGCCTTTGAAAAAAAAAGGAGCAAGGATACGTTTCATCTTGAACTGGCGCATAAAGTAAGTTCTTTAAATCGTGAGATTACTCATTTTCAAAGTGTGGGCCACCAAATAACAAACACAAACAAACTTACATTTGGCGCCGCTCATGACTTTGGCGTACACATGTACATTTGTGCCTCTCAGTACCCGTTGTTTAATAATGTTAGTGAATAAACTACTTGATCTTTTTTCATGAATGATCCAATGGAGATGATACCATTGCCAAATTAGCAATAGAAAGGCACATTTTTAATGCACACAAACACCTGCAGAAAAAGCACGTGGCAAAGACATGCATCTAGCAAGAGGATGATGTGCAACAATACAATGTGAAGGCGATACCGGGTGACTGTCGGAAATTGCTTTGCATTCAATTCCTATTTGAATCTAAAGGCAGCTCTTGCTGGAATCAAAAGCGGTCGATGGTCCTCTCTTTCCCCTCGATATGCCTGATCCCGAGAATGTGTCGAATTCACCCAATGGGGATTTGCACATGGGCTCACCAAGTTCTCCCCCAGTTCCTCAAATCACTTTAACAAAGGCAAATGATACCCATTCACAACCATCGACAAGTACACAGTTACCAACTCCTTCACCCCATTCACCTCATTCATTGTCTCCTACTCTGGGTCGACCCTCTACCGCTTCCAATTCTCCTCCTCCATTGCCTTTAACCCGGGATTTGCTTCAACGAAAGAACAAATTAGACGCACTACTTCGCGATGGTCATCGACAAACACAACCACGACAATATCCAACACAAACACCTATCATGACATTTGGAACTGACAGCAATATCGTTGTGGATGAGCGTGTTACTGCTGGACTAGGCATATCAACACCTACAGGGCTAGGGATATCAACACCTACACCTACATCAACATTACAACAACAGCAGCAACAGCAGCAGGAAATGCCATCACGACATGTACGACATCGTCGCCATTCTACTCGACCTTCCATATCAACCAACATGGCAACCATTATGGATCATGAGAAACGATCAGGCAACCGTAAATCACCACCATCATCACCACATATCACCAATGAATTCTACTCCTGGATCCACGATATTGATCTTAAACCACCACCCGGACATTCAACATCAATCAAGGATCACATCATGATGTTTTCTGGTTATTCATCCCGAGCAACATCAAGATCAGCATCATCGATTCATGATAGTATCTTTAACGAGAAAAAAGAAATGTATTATGCAGATACTACAACACCTTCCATATCACCACCACCGTACAGCCAACATCATGCTTCACCGATTCATCATATTCCTGATTTGATTCGTCCTCATTACGGTCATCAATTACTATCCTATTTTTTTCAAGCTGCTAAACGGGTAGTCAATTTACGTGGACCCGAACAAGTAGATGAATTGCTTCAAAAGAACAACAACAATCCGCCACCATCATCTTATCCGCAATCACCTTCTCATCACCATCACCACTCTCGAAATGATACGAGCCATTATTATCCAGAACCATCGCTTGAGAAACGTATATCCAATGGAACATCATTTGACAAACGATCCGTTTTTAGCAGTAGTCCTGCACTTTCACTTGTGGATAACCCATCATCACTAGCTGGACCTGGTGGTGATGGCCAGCTTGATAAACGATCCATGTATTCCGATTATCCGTCCATCAGTAAGCAAGAATCACGACACACAACAATGCCATTGAAAGAAATGCCACCGATTATACCACCATCATCAACATCATCATTATCATCAGGTCCGCTGGGCGGCAATAGTCTTTGTATGTTTACGCCTAATAACCGAATTCGGCGTTATTTGTGGCACAATGTCATTCGATCCAGGCAAGTCATCGGGTGTGTGCGTGTGTGTTATGTAAAAGAGTCACTAAACCATGTGTGTCTCTAGTTATGTGGAAGCGTTTCTGTTCATTATCATCATGCTACATTATTTTCTCCTGATCTGCGATCCAATCTATGAAAATCAACAAAAGACTATATTTGGTGCACAATGGACACATTACGCTATTCTTGGCATCCAGGTGATCTACACGTATGTTTAAAACAAACAAGGAGTTTGACATGCATTCAACTCACTCACTCTTATAGTTTGGAAGCGATTTGCAAGATTATCGTTTATGGCATTTGGCTTCCACCCACCATATCTACAAGCAAATGCTTTTGGTTCCGTCGTTGGTTAATCTCCTTGTTATCCAAAAATGGCAATGAATCCTCCCATCTCTCTGAAGAAGAAGCCCAACAACCCATCACCCACCAAGAACAGCCATTCACCCATCGACCGTACATTAGCGGATTTGCCAATACCCTGGATATCATTTCCATCATCTCATATTGGGTGGACTTTGGTCTCATGATCCATGGATATCCTTATTGCTCTCTTTTCAAGGCCATTGGCGCTTCAAGACCATTACGACTTGCAATGATATTCAACGGAACAGCAGTAAGTGGTTCATTCTTCATTTTCTCATTATCATCATGTGTTCATGGTTGTATACTAGACTATTCTGCGATCGCTACTGGTGAGCTGGGATATGCTGAAAGATGTTCTGGGGTTCATCTTTTTCTTCCTGGTTCTATTTGCACTTATTGGGTTGATCACATTCAAAGGTGTATTCTCTCGACGTTGTTATGCCATTGCACCGGATGGTCAATGTAAGGTTTTTTTTTCAAGTATTTTTTTATGAATCATGCCCTCATGCATCATGATGATTAGATACCCTTGTGGAACCACCATTGCATTGCTCGGGTTATTATTCAGGGACTACCATTATGGGAGCGTACAATCCTGATATCGATTCACACAGTTATGCAGGCTCAGGTGGATACATTTGCCGTAATGATCAGATTTGCATGGAGAACCAAGACAACAACCCTGACTTTGGATTCGTCAACTTTGACACTATTTACTTTGCACTGCTTGCTGTGTTCAGTTCCATGTCACTTGAATTGTGGACTGAACTCATGTCTCAGAATATGGATGCTGATTCAAAGGCTGCTGCCGTGTTTTATTGCCTGGTTGCTTACGTTCTAAGTTTCATTCTGATATTCATGATTTTCGGCAAGTTGATTCATATCCATGTCTTGAAAGCTAGCTAACATTTATGCACTCATAGCTGTCATTACATCTGGATTCTCTCGCGTGCGTGCTGCTCATCGTGTCAGTGCTTTTACTGGAAAGAAGAAATCCTATCGCATGCTTCATTCGGTTCAAGGCGAGGAAGAAGAATTCATGTGGCGTTTCGAAGATCCAACAGCTTTCGATCAAGGTCGTACTCGTCGCATCAAGCAGCTGTTGATTAGTCTCGTCAAAAGTCGTGCTTTCTTTTACTTTGGTGTTTTACTGGTGTCGTTGGATATTGGATTCATGTGTGCTCGATCGGCACATGCAAGCGAATATGTTCTCGAAATGATTGGTAAGATAGGAATGCATCATAGTGAATACGATTCTCACTGCTTGGTTTGATTAGATAATGCCGAAACTGCTTTCACCTTTCTTTTCGCTTTGGAGATATTCATTCGCATTATTGGAGCACCAACCTGGACGCAGTTCTGGTATTCTGGAAGAAACAAATTTGATCTCTTTTTGGTCATTGTCACGTGTGTCATCCAGTTACCAATGATACAAGATTCGGAATCGTACAAGTATCTCACCATATTTCAATGCCTGCGAGCTTATCGTCTCTTTATTGGTATTCCTCGTGTCAGGCGTTTACTTGTAAGTATAATTGACCGATTGCCTTTTTTCCGCTTATGCTTATTTCCCAATGTTATACAGTCGGCTGCGTTAGGAAATGGTGAAGGTGTCATTTACGTCGTAATCTTCCTGCTGTTGCTTACAGCATTATTCTCGCCCATCTTTATGCAACTATTCGGTGGTGACTTTGGCTTCATTGATGAGAACGAAACTGAGTTGCGATGTGATACATTTTGGCAATCGTACTTGACTCTGATCATGGTAAGTTTATATCCGATTTTCCTATCGTGTATAACCTTACTGATGGTATCAATTCCCCTCTCATAGATCTATACCAGTGAAACTTGGACAGTGAGTATCCATAGAATGCATTGAGACATGTAACTAATATGCATCATTAGGATTTTCTTTACAATGCCATGGAAAGTCAACCAAACTTCTCAGCAGTATATGCTGCAATCATCACCAGCGGATACTTTGCATTTGCTCGATGTATGTGTCATGTTTTTTCTACATGTTTTTATTGACAATGATTAACATTACAAATCTATCCCATAGATGTCATGGCGGGTCTCTATATCGCAGTGATTCTGGAAAACTTTGAATTGGAGGACGAGTTTATCAAGCAATACCAAATACGTCAATTCATCCAGAGACGCACTCATACTGGTGTTCATCGTTTGCAAAGCATCATTAACAAGTAAGTGTGGCAATGTCATCTTATTAATGAGTACACTGACTTATCGCTGTACCAGGGTATTCGGATCCATGTACCTAAAATCGAAAAAGAAGCAAGTGAACGTTCGTCGTCTACCAGCTGGATTAACAGCATCCATGGATAAGAATGCTTTAACGGATCTGCTTGTTGGTCAACCTACTGCTGAGCCAAGTAATGAAAAGTCGAAAATCGCGACAACACATCAGGATCGATCCAAAAATGTGTTTGATAAAATCTTTCGTCGACGACAAAAGCGACAAGAACCACCACAAGAAAAAAGGTATGTCGGTTACATACAGATACCAATTTCGACCGTTTTTGACATTTGCATCTATTAGGAATGATATGCCAAGTCCACTGGATCCCTTTGCACATGATGTACCTGACGATGATTATGAATTGATTGTCGAAGAAGAAAATCGACAAGCGACAGCAGCCGAGATCCCAACATCCAAATCACTATTCATATTCTCATCCAACAACAAAATACGACGGTTTTGCAAGATGCTTGCAGGATCATCTGCGAATGGGCGTGTCGAGAGAAAGAACTTATTCAATTGGTTTATCATGGCATGTGTTTTGGCGAGCATTCTTCTTGTTATTCTGGATGAACCGTCAACACGATTAATGCGACAAGATACTATTCGACAATCCGCGTACCATGTTGCTGATATGACACTCAGCATCATCTTTGTAATCGAAATCATTGTGCGTATCATTGCAGATGGCTTTATCTTACCACCCGATGCGTATTTGCGTAACGCATGGAATCGACTCGATTTCATTGTAGTCATTCTCAACTTGGCTGCTCTCTTTGCTGGCGATGATGATCTTTCTCGAGCACTTGGCACAGTGCGTAGTCTTCGTGTGCTTCGATTGATCCGTTATTTCAGTGGCATGCGTGATGTATTTGTCGATTTATTTCATGCATTCCCCCTTATGCTGGATGCTCTACTATTGGTGTTTCTGGTCATGATCTTCTTTTCTGTATATGGTGTCAATATGCTCGGTGGTCGTATGACAGCATGCAATGATGACGAGGTGGAAGGCCGTTCTACATGTGTTGGCGAATTTATCAACAATGTCGGTGATGATGATGATGCAACCATCAATATCTTACAACCACGTGTATGGGAAATTCCTGAAGGTGGCATGTACAGCTATGACGATTTTCCGATTGCATTGGCCCATTTGTTTAGTTTATCATCAACAGAAGGTTGGGTAAGTGGACAAATATACAATACATGAATTGCATTCTAACTTTATTATATCAAGGTCGATTCTCTCTTTTATGCAATGAGTGCTCCTGCCGAACCTGATATCCAACCATCATTTGATTGGAATGGCCCTTCAGTTTACCATTCGATCTTTTACGTGGTGTTCATGGTCGTATCACATGGCACGCTGCAGCTGTTCGTTGGTGTCATTATTGAAAAGTTCAAACAAAGAGCCGGCATCACCACAATGACTACTGGACAACGACAATACGCAGATTTGTTACGTCAACTGGCAGAAATCAAACCTACTCCCAAGGCGCAAGCACCCAACAACAGGATTGGTCATTGGTGTCATACTCTGGTCGTTAGTAAACGCGGCATGTTCAATAAGTTTATGATGTCAGTTGTCATACTGAATATTTGTAAGTTCAAGATCAAGCATTTTTATCATCTATACTCACGTGTGATGCTGATATAGGTATCATTGCCACAGAATTCCAGAACCAACCTGAATGGCTCACAACCACACAAGGTGAGTATGTCATGTGATTGTAAGGCTGTTTTTCTAACGCACCATTGTAGACTACTGTTATTTGGTATTCATTATTCTTTATATATTCGAATCCATTGTCAAGTGTATCGGCCTGGGTTGGAAAAAGGTATGTACAATATATCATTCCCACCATGTACTCCAATCAAGAATTAATCGCAATATACATAGTGGAGTAAAGGAAAATGGAACTGGTATTGCGCATTTATTGCCGTCAGTGCATTTGTGTTGACTATTCTACGATTTGCTTTACCCGATGTAAGTACAAGAGAACAATGGATGCATTATGGTACTCACCCCATATCTATAGCTTTGGACCTTGCGTTTGGAACGATATTGTCTTGTTCTTGCTGCTTTCCGATTGGGTGAAGGCATTGATGCATTGCAGACGCTATACCATACGATAAGGTAAAACCATCATGTCATTTGATATCCTCGCACAACTCACGGATTATTATTAGAATGTCACTTCCAAAGATCATTCGCGTCACTGCTGTTTTTTTACTCGTCTTGTGTCTCTTTGCAATGATATTCATGGAATTGTTTGGCCTTACAAAGTATGGGCTGGAGACCAATGAACACAACAACTTCCGGGATTATGGAAATGCGCTCCTTCTGCTTATTCGTGTTGCGACTGGTGAAGCTTGGGTAAGGATTCTTATACAATTTTATTGATGTGTTGTATGCTCATTGTTCTTGTTTAGAATATTGTTATGATGGATTCGACAGTGCAAGCTCCCAATTGTGTTGCTTCGGATGATTACTTGTTGACAGATTGTGGATCACCCGCATGGGCTTTCTTCTTGTACAACACGTTTTATCTAGTGTGCACACATATCTTTCTCAACTTGTTCACAGCTGTAAGTGGAATGCTTTATTTGCAGTGGTTTTTGGTATAATCAATGTCTAATGATATGATAATAGGCTGTGTTGAGCAACTTTGAATACGCTTATGAGACAAGATCACGATTCACTTTGCTAAGCAAAGATGATTTACGAAGGTATGTAACGACATACGAACACATGTGGGGATCACAATATTGATGTGTATTATTATAGCTTCAAATCCGCTTGGTCTGAAGTAGATCCTTCTGGTTCTGGGTACATCCGAAAAGAAGACGTGGTCAAGTTCCTTAGTGTAAGTTTTATCAAGGAACATTGAATGCAAGATGGCTCATTTGTGTTTATTTTCAGCTCTTACGTGGTCGATTTCGTATGTGCATATATGACGATCGACATAGCATTGGCAATTTGCAAAAGCTCAGTCAACAAGGAATGCCTGGCTCTTTCATCATCAATGAGAAACCAAGTGGATTTTCATCGACGACAAATGTGACGCTGCCCATACCGTATAATATCGATATCGTCAACAAAAGCTTAAGCAAGATCGATTCAGCTGCTCTTCGAAGGCGCCGTCGTGATTTCAATTTGTGTTACCTGGTAAGGAAGATATGATACTTGTGAATGATGGAACCAACAGTGAACTTACTATCGGCAATAGGAAATTATTGGTGCTGAAACTGCACGTGGTATTTCATTTGAGGACGTGCGTACTATCATGTCGTATCGTTTTGTTGATATCGAGGAAGCATTGCCGTAAGTTTTGATTATGGGTTTAATCATGCGTGATATTCATTCCTCATTTCTGTAGCATTGATGCATTGATTGTGCGACTCGAGAAACAAGACCAAGTGAGCAAAGCTTATGCAGCCGAGCGAGCACGCGGTGTGTTCTTGACATTATTGCAAAGAAAACGATATCTACATGAACTGTGGCAGAAGAAGAATGAGGAAGAAATGCTCAAGTTGGGTATCAGTACCAAAAGCCCTCTTCAACTGGATACATCAGCTGCAGGATTATCACCTAAAAGTCCACGCATGGCTAATCAGTGGAAGAATAGATCACCTGGTAAGCACTCGACCGTTGATTACCCATACAGTTTGATCGCTGATGAAATTTTCATAGTGCCCACTATCGTTATTGAAGATGCTCCGCCTTCACCACGACTCGTATCTGGTTATGCATCGCCTGCATCGCTTACCATTCCACTGTCACCCATGTCAAACTATTCCTTTGATACACAGTATGGTTCCCCTTTTGGACCAGGTGGTGGTGCCGATTCATTGAACGTTGCTATTGGTACAACCAGTCCACAATACTCTCCATTTCCATCCACAGATCAAGAAGAAAACATATCATTGCCTGGGGCACTTTCACCCAATTCACCCTACAGTCCCACTACTTTACGTCAAAACTGGAGAGTCATTGACGGCAATGCTAGCATGTCCTCAGAACTAGCGGAATCGTTGATGGATTCTCTGGAACGAAATACATGGGCTGGTAAGTTATTATAAACATGTGGATATACACAATGTGTGTTCCTGACAAGTTTTATATACATGATAGATATGCTCCATGACAATCATTCAAGCATCTTGTAAACATCAACCTTTATTTACCTTGTACAATTAGTAATGTTATACCCCCTCCCGCCCTCCATGCGATCTACCATTTTAGTGTAAATCAATAACTGTATCATATTCTCGTTACCATGCTAAAGCATGTACTAGCTGATAAAGCTTGGCGTGTTCCCACCCCCACCAATTATATAGACTATCAGATTTAAAAATGTGATCATATAAATCATTGTTTGTTGTAAGCGATGTTGATATGTCTAACTATAACTATTGCAGCATACACCAAAAAGTCAACATTCATATGAAAGCATCGTCATGGAAACATGTTGACACAAGCACGTGATGTGAATGAGTGCGGGGTATAGAAACAAAGGATCAACTCCCAATCATGCGTCAGTGGTCTCCTTTACTCTCACGTCCACTTGAATGCTACAGAGCAACCATTGGTGACCATGGATACGGAAGAAAGAACTGCAGTGTTATGGTTCATGCAAGGCAGTTGTATGGTTTCATTTTACAGCTACACCCAAGGTGAAAACAATCGCAAACGCAATCTCGGCACAGAAAATCTCGTCCTGGCCGATCTTTCATACCGCCAGATTTGTTCATTGGTAATAGACTATTTAGGTGAACGCGGATAGCTTATTGATAAAAGTTAACTAACAGGAAGGTGTTTTATGATGTGAATGCACGTGATGTAGAAAATAGCACAGCCAGCAATCCAACATTTGACTCATCTAACCAAGCTGGAGTTACAAAGCAACCGATTAACTACCTTACCAACCGAACTATGGAGACTTACCGGATTAGAGGAACTCAACGTGGGCAAGAATCAAATTACATTGATCCCATCCGATATTGCACGCTTATCACAATTGCGTGAGTTATACCTGTACGACAATCAAATCGAGACATTACCATCCCAAGTGGGTGATTTGAAACGACTACAAATCTTGGATGTCACTGCCAACAAGTTGACTTATTTACCTGCTGAATTGTTACGTTTGGCTCTCACGAATACATGGATCGATCGAAATGACTTTGCTGTGGATCTCAAATGGAAGCAAAAAGAAGGTCCTTTTCGGATACGAGGTGCCAGTTTCTCGAAGACAATACGGGTGGATGTCTTATCTTTACGTTCACTTTGTCTACAAATTGCTGGATCCAATCTTATTGAACTGTCAACAAAAGAAGGCAATGAAGAATTACAACACGAATTGGATATGTTACAACAGCAATCATGCCTTTCTCAACTATTATTGGATGAATTACTTGAACCCTTATCATCTACTGCTGTGCCTGCTCATTGTTACGCATGTGGCACTATTCTATTTCATTCCGGTCTTTCCTTCATTCGTCATTTTGATACTTATAATAGAGCCAAGGTCCCTTTTATGTATAGATCTTGTAGCCAAACATGTCTTAATCAATTGCTATCTAGTTACAGTAGTAATAGTAGTGCTAGTAATAAAAAACCAGCAACATCCGTTCCTCCGCCTTATTTGCATAGTGCAATGACATCGCCTTGTCGACGCCAGTCGTCATGGAAATGAGAATTGAAAAACCTTGCGCATTCACGGTAACCTTGTTGTTGCTTCAAGATATGGGTGACACGGTCATTTTCCAGTAATTGCTCAAACATTAATAGATGGGATGGCCATTCCTTGTCAAATTCATCGGAAAGAAATTTCACTGGATCTGCATAAAAGCGATCTGCTTCATCGACATAATCCTTCTCGCCATCAAGCGGTGGCTCGCAAGTAAGAAACCACATGTTGGTATTGGGTTGATGAACCATGGATTGCCATGGCGTCGAGTGGCATGGCATGAGTACGCCCACAGAGGATAATTCAGGTTGATCTCGTAACCAAAGCATGACATCCACTACACCACGTTGATGCCACAAGTTGAGATAGAATGCCATGGGTAGTTGAGTGAACACCAGTAATAGCGCTACAATGGTGCGTCGTTTGGATGAACTGATTTGTCCAAGTCCCGAGGCAGCCAACACGAGCATGATTGGAAGAATTGGATAGATAAATCGAAACTCCTTGTGAGATAACAAGCTGTACACTGCAATCACCCATACAATCAACTGCAAAAGTACTTGTTGAGCTCTTGTCTTTTCCGATACTGTTGTTGTCGTCATTGCCTTGAAACCACCATAAAGTGTCAAAGGAAGTAGTGTTGTGAGCACCACAGGTACACCTTGTGAGAGATACCAGTGCCAAGGATGAACACCATAAATCAATGAAATCGAGTCAAGCACATTGATTTTAACAAAGTTGAGTGGTGTCAAGACTAATTCGCCATACATCCATGAATTGACGAGAATATCACCAGCAACCACCAGCGATCTGGTTTAATAATCAATACACCATGTTGATTTATCCTTATTCAAATACACTTACACAATGACAGATGCGTTGAAAAGCACCGCTACACGACGACCAGATGACCCAAGTATCAGTTTCATGCCAAGGAACAACCATAAAAGTCCATTGGTAGGTCGCATAATGCATGCCATTCCAGCTAATAAGAGTGCCACGCGATATTCCCTGGAGAGATAATAAGCTTTTATCATTGGGAGTGCTATCCGATGTTATATACCTTAAGCTTGTGGTCTTGTTGAGATTAGACAATGGCCAATAGTTAAGTGCCAATACGGTGAACATGGCTTCCATAGCATTTGAAAGAGTGCGTGCAGCGATGAAATAATTGTACCAAGAGCATAGGGTAATCAGCAGCTAGATAAATAATATAGTTAGTATAGCTGACATAACAGCTAGCATCTATGACACATACGATATAAGGTGCGATGGTTTGGTTGATCACTCGTTTGCCAAGATTATATGTTGCATAGTCTGTGATGGCAGCAAAGCAGGCTTGTAATAATTTTGGAGCCCAAATCTGCCAATAAAAAAGGAGTGTGTTTGTGTGTGAAAGATTCATGCAATCATGGTTTGAGCACCTACCAAAGCCATTGTCTGATCCAGACGTAACCAAGCAACCAATTTGTACAACGTAGCAAAGAGCATAGGGTGTGCAAAGCTCCGTATGTAAGATTGCCATTCCCAAGTGATATATCCATATGTGTCAGCTATCGGTTAAGGATTGTATCGTGTCGATTGATGTATAAATAATGAGGGAAATAAAAGGATATCCAAAGACCATGTGATGTGCTACTTCTTGCGCTTGCCAGTATTCATCTGGATTATCATAAGTGCGGGTAAAGAAAGCATTGACCAGTCGATACATCAGGCATAGACCTAATATAAAGAGCTTGGATGTATGCGTCGACTGCTGCCTTCCCAGTGCTATATGGGTATCTTGCTTTTCATCTAACGCTTTATCCTTGGGTTGTAACGTTGATGAGGACACGCGATGGCGTAAATCAGGATGATCGGTGGTCATGTTGGAACTGGAAAGGAAAGCAACGTGGAAGGTCAGCTGCTGCTGCTACCTTGGGAGAAAATGTCAGCGGTGAGTACTGATTTTCCTCTTGTTTCTCTCCTACATACATATTATATTACGCCATGGTCAAGTCTAGTATTATTGTACCTGCTCAATCAACAGGCTCAACATCACGCAAACGATCAATGGATCAAGGCGATGAACATGACAGCAACAACACCGAAAAAGCCGTGGACGATAATGAGAAAGAGGTAAATAGATCGACTCTTTACTATACAATGAACTAACTATTATCTTAGACAAAGAAACCTCGGCTTGAAATGTCAACAGCAAGTCGACGACGAGGACAACGGTTATTTGGTGTATTGCTAGGCACACTCAACAAGTTTAAGGATGATAGTGAGAAACGATCTGAAGGGGTAACTATCATTCTCACGCGTAACCCTTTCTTTACTAATATGATCCATACTTTGCAGGACAAGAAGCGACAAGAGATTGATACCAAATTACATGAGAAACTAGCGAATGAAAAGAAGGAACTAGCAGAAAAGATGCAAGCTGATAAGGAACGTCGAGAACAAGAATTGAACATGTTGAGAGTACGAGACCAACGAATCTTGGATGAGAAAAGGGTATTGTATTGTTATTCTCTCTTACGTGTATCATTCAGTCACTCATGTAAAGAATTATGCAGGATGCAACCAATGTGCGACACAAAGAATATATTGCCAACTATTTAAAGACGACCACCACACCCGTTTTACTCTATAAACCAGCCAAACTCACTGATGATATGGAGAAACAGATTTCGCAACAAAAAGAGGATGCACAAGAGGCACGTAAAGCCTATGAAGAACGTCGGGAACAACGAATGAAAGAAGATGAAGCTGAGGACAAGTCGGCATTAGAAGCAGCGGAAAAACGACACTATCACACCCAGGAACAACGAGACCATGATAATGAACGGGATGAACGTGATAATGGATTCATAGTGGGTAGTCCTCGTTTGGAATCACCAGCACCTGAAGATGCCGTAGCTGATCGTGATGAACAATAAACAAACATGGATTGAAATTATAATATCATTACTCAGTTGAGAGACAATGGTATACAAGTAGCTTTTAATGACTCCTGAGACATTATCCCTTGATAAATACATATAGTCCATAGATCACCGAATTTTATTTTCTATAAACAATGACATCCAACTTATATCAAGTGTTCTTTGTCTATTACAATGTGCGGATATGTACCCATCACTGTGTTTATTTTGCATAGTTGTAGAAACCACGGCCACTCTTTTTGCCGTACCAGCCAGCATCTACATACTTTTGGAGCAACCAGCATGGTCGGTACTTGGAGTCGCCAGTGTTGTCATAAAGAACCTTTTGGATTGCCAAGCAAGTATCCAAACCGATAAAGTCAGCCAAAGTTAAAGGACCCATAGGCATGTTGGTGCCTAACTTCATGGTAGTATCGATATCTTCGGCACTTGCAGCTCCCTATTCAATAACCATTGTTCATATTCCATAATGACCATACATACACATCCTCCTCTAGTTGCATACTTACACTTTCCAAGAGCATAACGGCTTCGTTAATGTAGGGCATCAACAAACGGTTAGCAACGAAACCGGGAATATCTTCTGCAACAGTGGTAGTCTTGCCCATGTTCTTGGCCAAAGCGAGTGTGTCCTGTAACACATCATCCTTGGTAGCAAGACCAGGAATGACTTCAACGAGTTTCATCACAGGAACGGGATTCATAAAGTGCATACCGATCACCTATCACCCAAGATACATGTTAAAGTTCCATTCATGAATGATTGTCATGGTGATTGCTATACCTGCTCGGCCTTCTTGGTAGCAGCAGCAATCTTGGTGATACTGATACTGCTGGTGTTGGTGGCAAGGATAGCATCCGACTTGCAAATAGCATCCAAGTCACGGAAGATGGCATTCTTGATGTTAAGGTTCTCGGAAGCAGCTTCAATGACAATATCAACATCCGACAAGGATTGCATCGAGTTGGTGGTGGAAACCAATTCACGGGTACCCTTGGCATGTTCCTCGGTGATCTTGGACTTGGAAACGTCCTTGTCGAGTAACTTGTCTAAAAACAACATGTTATTAGACAATTGCACAATGGCATCTCCTTGAATACTTACTCATGAACTGGATGCCACGATCAGTTTGTTCCTTGTTGATATCCATCAATACCACAGGAAGGCGTGCAACATTGGCAGCAACGTAGGCAATACCCAAGCCCATTTGGCCAGAACCCACTACACCAACACGCTTGATATGGTCAATGTTACGCTACATAAAAAAATAATGATATCAATTAATATGCACATCATCATTCATGTTTCATCCTTACAAGGTTGGCAGGGGTGCTTGAAAGGAAACGACGAGTGGTCTGTCAATAAAGTTTTGACATGAGTAAAATGTAATGTCATAGAATATAAACTTACCTGAATGGTAGCAGGAAGACGCTTGCAGCTGTTGAGAGTGATGCCAATCATGATGCAGTAATGGGACAAGTGTACAGGAACAGAGTATCGCGCGCTGAGGGAGTGAGCAGAACTAAAAGTGCGGGGGTGGAGATAACGGAATTCAATTTGTAAGCTCTTGCTCGGCATTGTATTTTCCCACGATGGTATTCTTCTATAGGATCGGAATCATCTTGGATTCCCCCCGTGACATTTCGTGTCATTTGGCATCAACCACCCACTCCTGCTTGTCAGGGACAAAGAAACCAATTAATTAAGCAAAGTAGTATGAACAAAGTTGGAAAGTCAATACAATACAAATATGGTTTATACATTCTTCTTGCATATTATTCATTGTGTCTTGTTATATAAACCTGGTGTGTTTAAAAGGCACATTTCTGCATCTACATCTCTTTACCTTTACAATTTATCACTATGGCACGTCATACAACCATCATTTTCCTTACAACATTACTGCTTATAGTCTACTCATTGTCAAATGCTGTCACAGCATTACCTGCTGACTCCCAACCCAAACGTTATGAAAAACACGTCAACACATGCACTTGCTCTATCGAGCCTGGCGACCTTGAAAAGTGTTGCTCTAATGCATCTGGCACCGTCAAAGGCGAAGTATGTAACTTTAACAATGGCAATACTATGTCTGCTTTCCAAAAATGCTGCGCCGGTCACCGTGGTTCAAGCTCGTGCGATGCAAACAACGTTTCAATGGTTCAAGGTTAAACATAGTGTCGTTCTACTTGATTTCTTTATCTTCTGCATCTTATCTTCACTGTTACCATTTAAAATGTTCTGAATCTAGTGCAATACCGAAACATCCAATAAACCCGGTATGTCAATATACATTAAATGCCGTCATAAATTCAATATGAGAGTCCTGATCCGTTGTCTTGGTTACCAGGACCAACATATATATGCATGCGTACATACGTACTTGTTTAGTGCTCATCCCTTTTTTTAGTGAGAGGATTACTTGTATCTCTTTTCTGACCATTGATCCTACATGAAGGAGGAAGGGTCATTAGAATGGGCACCAGTAGAGGCCGGTGCTATTGATAGTACATGTACTGATCAGAAAAGGGAACCAGTTAGCCAACATATGTGTGAATATCCATTATCACATGTCGTGTAGTAATTGAAATGGCTGCAACTTGTATCGATGGCTGATGGATGCATGCTCTAGTGGGGATGATGGTCAATATCGTCAGCTTTATCCAAGCACACATGCATGTTCTTGTGATGGTAGTTCTTGTGTCTCATCATGTAAACAGATATGCATAGCACTTTTGTCATTCCTGTATGTATCCACATTACTAATGCAAAAAGTAAAAAGTAAAACAAATCACTGTAGACGAACAACTTCATGTGCATTATTGCATGCGTTGTGCATGAACACATCATCAAAGACTAGCATCCATTTATGTGCACAAGAAAAGGAATACACAGTGGAGATGTGTGCAGCAAGTGGAAAGGATCCGTAACGATCCGCAATTATTCACACCTCCACGCACTCTTACCCCATTGAGAAGAATTCTGTACAAAATTCACACATGTGTAAACCAAGGCAGGCTCAACAGGTTGCGTATGGTGTGGATGAGAAAAGGGCATGGCATGAGACTAGCACCAGATGTACCCAGCTTATACTTGTCTTGGTGGTGGTGCCTTGTGCACCGGTACACTGTTCTCTTTTTTCCGATGATGATTGTACTCTTCACTTTTTGCCATTGGCACGTGGCTGACATGACAAACCAATTCACAGCATCAAAAAGAAGGTTTGTGTACCATGGATTCATATAGGCGATCATCATTGTCATGGAGAAAGGAAATAATCAACAATGTATTCACTCATTACGCACGCATATGCAGATGCATAAAAACCTTTTCATGTGATGATACATGGATCACGGGAAAAGAAATATAAACAAAGGATGTGTGTGTACTCTTTTGGCTGTGCCAAAAGTGGCAGTGAATACAAGCATACTCGATTGCGAGTGTGAGAGCGACAAGAGATCGCCAACGAGCCCCGACTGAAAAATGGGCGATCGTTAGACATGCAAAAGAAAAAGAGAAAGATGGGCTGTGTGTCATACTATCTTGTGCACTGAAAGAAAAATCATGGGACCAATTAACACGAGAAGAAAAGAGATGATGGTTGTGTACGTGTATCGCTGGTTGGTATGTTGTGCATTATACCGGATGTGTCCGTGTGTATCATTTGTGCAATATCACAATGTATTGTTCAAAAAAGACAACTACACCAATATCACGGAATCACTGCCGAGAGTTGTGCAGATAATATTTTTGGTTGTAAGCACAGACATTGCTTATCCATTCTCATTCCTTGCCATCATCAGCAATTCGACTCGAGTTCAAAATGTTCTTTCATCATTAAAAACCAAAAAGCTGCATGTAGCTATCGTCACTAAAGATCGATCGTTTGGGCCGTGCACACCTTGGTTGATTGCAAACAAACACATGAACGCTCAGACCACACGCACACACTTGTGTATAAATCCATGACATCTGCTCATGTTCACATGGGGTGATGTAGGATTGCAGTATTATGCATTCGATATCTTCAATACTTGTTATGTATACTACATCATTGGAATCCAACAACCTTTTTTTTTCTTCCATTGTGGAAAGAGAAAAAAGTGTAACGTGATCATGGGGGCCGTCTTTTCATGGTAACAAGCAACTGTTGTAAACATATGGGAAAGGTCTATTGATGAAGCTGTGGGCGCGGAAGCATACCATTGATTTACGAGTGCACCCAACAGTGTATTGTGTATCCCTTCTGCTCCCATGACCTAGAAAACTTTAATGTAAAAGTGCTCGTGATACTTGAGCTCGGGATCGTTGGGCCGTAAGTAATGGGAGCACATCCACCATTGCCATTAACGCATATAGAGTTATACAGCTGATAACATGGCTGTAAAGAATATGTGGTTCTCATAAAATGCTAAAATCCACATACACGGTGCCACATACAAAAATTCGTATCCGCTCGTCCGCATCATGGAATGTATATATAAAACCCATTTCATATCAGATTCACTCTTGCCCTCTCTCACTCTCTTCCAATTCTACACACAAACACGCAGCTGCTATACACACAATGATTGTTGCCGTCTCGAGCGATCATCAACACATAAATTATGCAACTGCAAGTATCCCTGATACGAGCAAAGTATGCAGTGGTCGAGGCAGAAGCTACTGCTTGATCCACCGTCGTTACTTTGAAACAAGCTGGTGTCCTGATTGTAGTCGTG
Source organism: Lichtheimia hyalospora FSU 10163 (assembly GCA_025094155.1). NCBI lineage: Eukaryota > Fungi > Mucoromycota > Mucoromycetes > Mucorales > Lichtheimiaceae > Lichtheimia > Lichtheimia hyalospora. Next base: position 211,344 of record PTRB01000008.1, read on the forward strand.
CAGGCTTTAGTAAGTGAATGAAACCATCCTTTGGATCATCGTGCCTAACTTATGGGCTATATCTGTAGTTCGTCGCTGAAAACCAGCATATCACACTTTGATCATCACCTCATATCACATATACAAGCGTAAAAATTATAGCACACACACAACACAATGCTCACCAGAAAACAAAAAGCACATGTCATCTATCTGTTACCTACTCACTCACACTCAATTAACCTGCTGTATCTTGTACCTAAAAAGATTAGTCCCAAAACACATCCTGAAAAAGAGTAAAAACATCATCATGCATCATATGCAAAGACGAAACAAGTAGTTACACCAATCATGCCTTTACTATATATGATGCTATCTTGCATGGATTTGCGATGCTTGAACACGAAACGATAGAATACATCATCATCTGCTCAAGTACATTGTATGCAGTAACAGTGGCACAACGGGGTGCCTTTTTGTTCTAGGCTTTTGTGTATGTGACCCTGTGATAGAAACGCATGTACACAAAAAGGCACAACTCGGCACCATTTTGCTTGTTATCGATTATCGTTTGCTATGTCATTACTCTCACATGCACTGTAATAGTGTATACAATGTTTGCTGCACATTTGCTTTGAGCTTCTTGCATGCGAACAAAAGGGTACATTTTGTCCCACCCAATAAACTTTTTCCATACATTTCCTTTTCACGCTGCCACGCCGTCATCCTTAAAGATCGCCAACGATTGCTGTACCCAACCTTGTCATCACTCGATGCTTAATATCTTTTGATTCTTGTGTGCAAGGTGAGAACCATCATTGATTGGCTAGATCCATCATCGTATCATGATATAACAAGCAGATTCCCAAATAAAGGAAGCTACTGCTGATGATGATTTGAAAATGCAGAAATGAGAGAGAATATTGGCTGCGGTTGCTGCGGTTAAAGCAACAGCTGTTGTAGTACTATCTTTACACAACATGTTTTCATCATTGATCCCATGTACCATGCGATGTTGCAAACAGGTACTTTACTCTTCAATTGCTCTTTTTGCTCTAGTAAAGATATCTCATTTGCTCATAAAGATTCCGTGGCCCATTTATTCGAAGCATTATATTTCATTATATTAACAAAAGGAGTCATTGTGTACTCATTGTCTACAGTATATGTTGATAAAGTCATGGGGCATCTAAAACAAGAATGCTCATTATCGAAGAACCAGGGCGTGATGAATGTCCATGCATAAGTCAACTGAGAGCAGCTGACAATATCCCCATCATCAACAAACAATGACATCAGCCTGTTATCATTGGTATCTTTCCCGGTGGCCTATCGCTTATTGCTCCCATGAACATGTCCCCATAAAAGACTTCTTACATCCTATAACTTAGAATGATGGTCGTGCATTTGTGCATTTTGAGTAGCGCATCGATATCAGCAAAGGGCGGCAATTGAATATTGCGCACAGGGCGGCATAGTGCCAAAATCGCCACATCTCTTACTGCTTTTCAGCCGACTTGAACATGTTCACCACTACAATGACTTTATTGTATCCAGTTGCACGTTACTTTCTACTCTGATTCACCAACATGCGCAACATGCAAAGTCGAAATCTGTCAACAACTCATTGGAAGCACAAGGTGCCATGGCGTGTACTTATTGGGACCGATTATGAACCGCCTTTCCCCAGCATTCGACAAGTACAACACGACCATATGAATGCACCAGTATATTCTCACGAAACTTGCGATTGGAAATGGTATACAGCTACGAGCTCAATACTGCTGTTGTTAGTAACATGCATGTTAATGCAGGAACCATGCCAACCATCGAAGCTGATACTCGACAAACTCATATTGGAAACCACTTGTCAACAAGCATCACTCTCGATAATCCGTTGGACATGCATAGTGTAGATGAAGAACAACTATCCATTGCATTCCGTTTATCAACGCATACACACACAGCTTTATTTGAAGAATAATATACATGGTTTATTACCAACAATGTGTCAAATGGAATAATACGAATCATTGGCTAGAGATGAAAATGAATGGATAAAAAGTGGTCTGTGTCAGCTAGTATTCAATGTCTGAGCCAAGATGACCATGCTACAAGAGAGCGAATGAAATTGATCGGCAGAAAGTTTGGTCATTCATCGAACCTGTCAAGTTAGATGGAGAAGGCGCTTACCCAATAAGATTTGAAAACTCAACCTGAGTCACAAGGTGAGCATTAAAGGCATCACCTCTCCGCTTCTACTTGATTCGTATCATTACTCTTTCCCCCTTTTTTCTCACAAACCCACACCCCCCCTACTCTTACTTGCAATACCATTATCATGGGACGTACTCTCTATGACAAAGTTTGGGATGACCATGTTGTCCACCGTCAAGAAGATGGCACTTGTTTGATCTATATTGACCGACATCTTGTACACGAAGTGACCAGTCCACAAGCATTTGAAGGTCTTCGCAACGCTGGTCGTAAGGTGCGCCGTCCAGATTGTACACTGGCAACTGTTGATCATAATATTCCCACGACATCTCGCAAAACATTCAAGAATGTCACCTCGTTTATTGAAGAAGCTGATTCTCGTACACAGTGTGAAACACTTGAACAAAATGTCAAGGAATTTGGCTTGACATACTTTGGCATGGATGATAATCGTCAGGGTATTGTGCACGTGATTGGTCCTGAACAAGGTTTCACCCTTCCTGGATGTACTCTCAACTGTGGTGATTCTCATACTTCAACTCATGGTGCCTTTGGTTCTCTTGCATTTGGTATTGGTACATCTGAAGTGGAGCACGTTTTGGCGACTCAGACTTTGCTTCAAAAGAAATCCAAAAATATGCGTGTCAAGGTGGATGGCAAGGTGACACCTGGTGTTACTAGCAAGGATATTGTGTTGCATATTATTGGTGTGATTGGCACTGCTGGTGGCACTGGTTGTGTGATTGAATTCTGTGGATCGGCTTTTGAGGAAATGTCCATGGAAGCACGTATGTCAGTATGCAACATGTCAATTGAAGCTGGTGCTCGTGCAGGCATGATTGCACCTGATGAAACAACATTCGAGTATGTGAAAGGACGTCCTCTTGCACCACAAGGCGAAGAATGGGATCGTGCTGTCAAGTACTGGAAAACATTGAAATCGGATGAGGATGCAGTATACGATGTGGATATCTTTATTGATGCAGCTGATATTGCTCCTACTTTGACTTGGGGTACTAGTCCTCAAGATGTGGTTCCTATCACTGGTCATGTCCCTGATCCTACAAAGGTGGATGATCCTGTTCGTCGTTTGGCTATGGAACGTGCACTTGCTTATATTGGTCTCGAACCTAATACACCCATGGAAGAAGTCAAGGTGGACAAGGTTTTCATTGGCAGTTGCACAAATTCACGTATTGAAGATTTGCGTGCTGCTGCACAAATTGCAAAGGGTCGACGTGTAGCTGATTGGGTTTATGCTATGGTGGTACCTGGATCTGGTCTTGTCAAGAAACAAGCTGAACGTGAAGGATTGGATGTCATTTTCAAGGAAGCTGGATTTGATTGGCGTGAAGCTGGTTGCTCAATGTGCCTTGGTATGAATCCTGATCAACTTAAGCCTGGTGAACGTTGTGCAAGCACTAGCAATCGTAACTTTGAAGGTCGTCAAGGTGCTGGTGGTCGTACTCATTTGATGAGCCCTGCTATGGCTGCTGCTGCTGGTATCAAGGGTTACTTTGCTGATATTCGCAAGATGCTTCCTGCTGAAGAACAATCGAAAGCTGCTGCTACTTCTGTACCCGCTCATCCAATTGAACCTGAAAATGAGCCTATTGAAGATCATGCTAAGGCTGCAGATCAAGCTGATCCTGTCACTGATGCACCTGCTGGATCCCAATCACCTGCAAGCGGAGCACCTACAGATGCTGCTGGTATGCCCAAATTCACTACTCTTAAGGGTATTGCTGCACCTATGGATATTGCCAATGTGGATACCGATATGATTATTCCCAAGCAATTCCTCAAGACAATCAAGCGTACTGGTCTTGGCACTGCTCTCTTTTACGCTTTGCGTTATGATCCTGCTACCAATGAAGAACGTCCTGACTTTGTTTTGAACCAAGAACCTTATCGTCATGCATGCATTGTTGTATCCACTGGTGTCAACTTTGGTTGTGGTAGTTCACGTGAACATGCCCCATGGGCTTTCAATGACTTTGGTGTCCGTTCCATCATCGCACCTAGCTTTGCCGATATCTTTTACAACAACTGTTTCAAGAATGGCATGTTGCCTATTCCACTTGCTCAAGAAAAGTGTGATTTGCTTGCTGAACACGCCAAGAAGCATGAAGAACTTGAAGTGGATCTTGTCAACCAAGTTATTCGCTATCCTGGTGGTGAGGTGCCATTCGATGTTGAACCATTCCGCAAGCACTGTCTCGTCAATGGTTTGGATGATATCGGTCTCACCATGCAAAAGGATGCAGAAATTGAAGCTTTTGAAGCAAAGCGTACTCGTGACTGGCCCTGGCTTAATGGTAAGGGTTATTCTGGCAAGGCTACCAAGGTCACTGCAGTCCCTGTTGGCGATTCCAAGAAGCAAAAACTTGACTGGTAGACATATCCCATGTACACATCTTAGTACTACACGCACATGTATATCTCCTTTTTTCCCTCATCAATGTAGTAAATATATCATTAAGTTTATGAGACAAATGCAGGATAATTATCAGCAGAGATAACATGGGTGGTGTTTGAAGTGATGATTGATAGTAAAAGAAGCTGTAGTACACTACAATGTGTCATGTGAATGGTCATTATCAAAGTTGAACAAAGCTCGCTGATTGTTATTAACAAAGAAATCATTTTCTACATTCTATAAGCTAAAAATACATATAACGTTGTAATATCAATTATTGGCGATAATTCTCTAGTACACGATCATCCCAAGAGACAAAGGACCCTGTCAAAGAACGAGGAGGATCAAGAGCAAGTCTAGCAATAATAGAGCCTGGTGTGTCCGGTTGAAGGAGTTTGCCTTCCTTTGCAGCCTTGGCAATTGCTTTGTGCAATGTATCATCCACAGCCCCCTTGCCTAAAGCACGCCAAGTTATCAATTGAGCTGACAAAGTCATGTGATACGTAAAGAGAAGATTCAGTTACCTGCATACTGAGCAGCCTTTTGCATATCCGTCGCAACTATTCCAGGTCGAAATGCTATCGTTGTGATATCAGGTTCCTCTACTGACAAGGTTGATGCAAGATGATTCAAAGCAGCCTTAGAACTAAGTGATCAAAGCATGTAAGAGATATGCAAGAATCATCCATGAACCATATTGGCCTATACTCACGATCCATATGCATCCCATCCTTTGACATAGATATTAGCTGCCCCTGATGATAGCATCACAATCGAGCCTTTGGATTCTCGAAGGTAAGGTAAAGCCTTTTGGATTAATTGAATAACGGAGAAGAAGTTGATGTCAAATAATCTATCTCGAATAAGTACCTCTTTCGATATTATCATCTTGGCATGGCATCAGCATTTACCGTTTCCACTCGTCGAGATTCACGTCACACACGTTGGCAATAGGATCCAATACACTAGCATGAAATGGACAATGCATCATTTGAGAAATTATCATGCTTTCAATTTTTCCCCCCACTCACCCTGCGTTGGCGACGACACCATCAATTCTTCCCCATCGAGAAATAGCACCATCAATGGCTTGTTGTATGACAACTGGTTCGACAACATCACCTGGAACAACAAGGAGCGAATTCTCTTTGCCAAATTGAGCTACTTCAGTTTGCAATTCTTCAAGAAGCTCGAGTTTTCTTGCAATGGCGACGACATTGGCGTTCAATTCTTTGATTGCATATAAAGTAGCAGCTTTGCCGATACCCTTAGAAGCACCAGTGACTATCAAGACTTGCTGCGACATGGAGTGGTTATATCCGTGAGAGTGGTGTATATGCTCGGACAAAAGAGGAATGGCTAGACTGGAATGGTTCCCAAGGTGACGCATTCCCCCTTTCTTTCACAGTGGTGGTGCAACCAAACGACTGCATTTCTTTCTCTTTTCCTTTTCTTGTACTTGCAACAACAACATCAATACAACAATCATTCTTGTCTTTCCATTTCTTTATCATTTGAACATTATCATCACCTCTTTAACATGGTGATCAGCTCGTCTTCCTTTCCACTTCTGGCACCTGTAATGAATAAGGCGAAAAAACGCATGTCATGCCCTGACCCGACAACGGTGATACATAAAAGTATCAATTTGGAAGATAGTATTATCTCCAAGCAACAACAACAACAACAAGTACCCGATCCACGCGATTGGGAAGATGGACCCGTGTTTCGTGCTACGATCACTCAACTTGAAGCAAGAACACGTAGCTTGAAAGCAGCTATCAAACATATACTCAAAACAGCTACAGCATCATTACGAGCAAATCAAGCATTGTTACAAGCTGACGCTGAATTTATTGCTGCACTACGGGAAACATCCAGTACTGAACCTCTCTTTCGACATTATCTCGACGATGCTTGGCGGAATATGCGACAACAACGTGAACAATTACAACATTCAATGCAAACACTTCTTATTGAACCACTGCAGAAACTGTACGACATGGATGTAAAGCAAGCGGAGGTGAAACGACGACAATTTGAAGAGGAGAGCAAGAGATATTATGCTTGTTTATCCAGGTACCTCGGCAAGAAATCCACCAACAAGAGCGAGAATAAGCATTTAGCCAATACACGACGATTTGATATGATACGATTTGATTATTACACCTTCTTGATGGATTTGCATTGTGGCAAAAAGGATACTGAGCTCCTATACCATTTACTCAATTTACAACAAAAGCAACACAGTTATCATGCTGCAATGTCCGATATTCTTGATAGCGATTCATCTGGATTACAAGCATTTGCATCACTTATTGCAGATGCATCTCGTGAACATACTGCCATGAATAAAGAGCGTTCAGAAACACGTAAAGCTCTTGAAGCTGGATACAAGGAAGCAGCAGCAGCAACAACAATGACAACTTCACTTATTCAACAACAGACAAATCCCTCAACTGTTTTAGCCAATGATGAATCACGAGCTTCCTTTGGCGTTCCTAGTGGCGTTGATGAGCGAAAGGCTGAGAGTTTATTTCATGGCATTCGGGATCTGCAGTGTTACGATCGTGATCTCAGAGGTGCTGTTGGACGAAGAAAAGAAGGAGTGTTATTTGCAACATCTCGACCACTTAAAGTCAATGATTCCGATAAACCACCCACTGGTGTTCCTTGGCACAAGTAAGTTTTTCTTTATGAGAAAAAAAGACAAGGGAATTGGAATCATCTGACATCCATTTTATAGATATTGGTGCGTTCTTAGTGCCGGTCAATTATATGAATATAGCAATTGGAAGCGAAGCTTAGAGTCACACATGGAACCTGTGAACTTGCGATTTGCAACAGTACGCGTGGCTCGTAAAGCAGATCGACGGTTTTGCTTTGAAGTCATCACACCCAAATTCCGACGATTATATCAAGCTACATCACAAGACGATATGCAAGCATGGATTACTACTATCAACAATGCAATTGAAAGTGTGCTCAATGGTCAAGGAAGTGTATTGGATCTTGTACACCCACAACAAGAACAAAATGTTGAACACAAAAGGCGACCCAAGTCATGGGTTGCAGTAGCAGCACCAAGCAGCCATAAACTCTCCTTGGAAGGTGCACTTGTTAATCTGACGACTGATGCTAACAAGGAGAAGAAGAGGAAATTGCATCGACATTCTATCGGACATACACAAATTCCCGCCAACAAACGTCGTGCATCGATTGGTTTCTCATCCTATGAGCTTATTCAAAAGATCTATCAAGCCGATGATGCAAACACTTTTTGTGCCGATTGTGGAAGCGAACGACCTGAATGGTGCTCAATCAATCTTGGTGTATTCTTATGCATCGGTAAGTATTACAAAAGGGGGATAAAGGAGATTCATATGCAGCACCAGCCCGCTTACACTTTTCTTGGCAACAATAACAGATTGCTCGGGAATACATCGTGGTTTGGGTTCACACATTTCCAAAATACGATCATTGACGCTTGACAGCAATACTTTCACTCCAGTAGTAATTGAAATGCTCTTATCTATCGGCAATACACGTGCTAATGCAGTATGGGATTCCTATCATACTTATACAACTACATCAACCAATTCACGAGATTCCAAAGTCGATTACATTGTTGGCAAATATCAGGATCGAATCTTTACACGTCAGGATACAACAAATGAAAGATCACCACAGCAACAATTATTCGATGCTATCCAAATCAACAGCATACCCAAGGCACTTGAAGCAATTGCATTGGGTGCTGATGTCAATGCACCACGACAACAACAACAGGCTAGCAGCATAGTTGATCAAGCGTTGATTGGTGGTCACAATGACAACGAGCCACAGTTTATTACATTACCAATGCTGGATGCAGAAGGATGCCATTTACCAGACCAAAGTCTTACACTTCCTCTTCCTTTACAACAACAAGTCATTCCATTAGCACGTTATCCACTTCATTTATCACTTGCATCGGGGTCACTTGCAATGGCTGAATTTCTATTCCAAAATGGTGCTGATCCATCTATTGTCGATCCGGAAACCGGGTGCAGCCTGCATGATACCATCACTAAGGGAAACTTGGTGCGAGAGCGAGCCATGTCTTATTATTTACAAAGAATCAACAACATCCAATCCAAAACCAACAATGAGCAACACATCCTTCCTACCCATCATCGCTTCTCACATACATTTTCATCCGATATCATGGAAGAGATATCATCATCAAAGTGGCAGGATAACATATAATTGATCACCCCTAATATATCTTTCGTCCCTGTATAACCTACCTTTTAGTGTAATACATATTTTACATATTAGCGTCATATTGTTTGATTTGCATCATCAACAAGATTTTATAAACACCGATCATATTACTACTAGTGTCAATGGCAATGTTTTATCATGCACAAGCAAGATGCTACACATGCATTTTGGTTTCAACGATGGTGGGAAGAAACAGTGGGATATCATTGTTGGATGATTCAGAAGGACTACTGATCTTGGCACCTGCCTGTGTAACCTTTACATGAATAGCTCCCCCTGACGCTGCTGCTGTGCAAGGTATGGATGACTATGCTCATCGCTGCTAGTCTATATTCACCATTCTTCTCCGCATGGATCACAGAAAGGGAGTGAGGATAAGGGAGTTTATACTAGGCGTGTCGTTCATCGGTCATCTTTCACAAATCACATACACTAGCACAATTCTCAAATGAAACATATGATGCACTCAATAGAGCCAACCAAGGCGCCGTTTTAATACTTGCATAAGAATGGAAGGCAAAACAGAGACAACTTTCCAATTTCTCTCTTTTCTTTTTCACTACACAATCGTTTTGATTTCTTATCAACAACCATCATGTCAGATTCACCGTCGGATCAGCTAGAGTAAAGCATCATCCATATACCAATACAGCACCAAACCATACTCCTGTTTCAACACTTGCAAAACTCACACACACATGCATACGCGCCCTCTTCTTGTAGTGCTGATTCATCTGTGAGCACCTTCACTTCAGCTTTGTGGTTCAACGCTGCATTGGCGGGTGGCTTTTTTGGTACTTTTTTCATCGTACGTCGTCATCGTCCACAAGTCTATCGACCTCGTACGTACCTAGTCGATGAAAAGTAAGGCAACAGAGCAAAAACACGCGCGTCAAAGTGCATAACGGGATAACTAACTGCAGGGTTTTCTCACATCAAGGCGACAACCACCACTTTCAGATAATGGAGCGCTTTCATGGATCTACACAATGTTACGCATGACGGATACCCAAGTGCTCCAATCGATTGGTCTAGACAGATTTATGGTGCTACGATTTCTTCGAATGGGCATTGTCGTTTTTGTGCTCTTCACCTTTTTGGCGGTGCCTATCTTAATCCCATTAAATGTCATCAATCAATTGGATACCAAAGGTCTTAATCTACTCACTATGGGTAATGTTAAAGATCTGAATCGACTTTGGGCACACTTGGTACTTTCTGTGATATTCACAGGTATGTAAAGAAAAAAAAGCTCATATGCATAAAGCGACATGATTGCTAAAAGAACCAAAAACAACCGATCTTTTTATACATCTGCAGCCGGGATCATCTATTACACTTTCCGAGAAACTCGGGTGTTTCTTGTGTTACGTCGCCGTTTCCTACTAAGTTCTGATTACGCAAAATCAGTCACTGCACGGACCTTATATGTGCCATCCATTCCAGAAGGCAGCAATAACATTGATGAGCTTACCAAGATCTTTAATCGCTTCCCTGGAGGTGTTCGACGTATTTGGATTGCAAGGTACATTATCAATAACATATATGCATGTACCTGCCAAGTCTGTTTTATCTTACACGCATATGTTAGGGATACTAAAGATTTACCTGATATCGTTGCCGAACGTGAAAAGCATGTCAAAGGATTGGAAGGTGCTGTGACTAATGCAATTGCAGCATCGTACAAGCATCATGCCAAGAATAAAGGTGGCGAGGAAATGGAAGGTGGTGGTTCGTCAGTAATTCCCGAAAAGTTACGCCCAACACATCGTGTATCACCTTTGCCGATCGGTTTGCCATGCGTTGGGCGCAAGGTTGATTCTCTTGAATATTATCACAAAGAAATTAGCGATCTCAATGGCAAGATTTTGGCTGCTCAACGTGCACCAGAAGCTTATCCACAACTAAGTTCAGCCTTCATTGAATTCAATCAACAAATTGCTGCTCATATGGCTGCTCAGTGTGTTATCCATTCACACGAATTACAAATGGCACCTCGCTTCTTGCAAATTGCACCTTCGGATATCATTTGGGATAATATGAACATCAAGTCGCTTGAGCGCCTTATTCGTCGTTTCATTAGTTTAACGCTCACATCAGCCATTGTCATCTTTTGGATCATCCCTGGTAAGTACTTTGTTATGTACACATATATGCATAGCTAACGATTCCATGATGATTCCAGTTGGTTTTGTGCAAGCCGTTGCCAACATTCAATCATTGACCCAAGTATTACCTTTCCTTGCCGTATTGAATAGCTTACCACCTACAGCTGTTGGTATCATCCAAGGTATCCTGCCTGCAGTTGCTTTAGCAATTCTTGTAGCATTGGTGCCTATCATCTTCCGAAGTAAGTGACCAATTCAAATGACGTATCAGGTTGGTTTAACACGCCACTTGATTAGTCTTTTCCAAGCAGGAAGGTATTCCCCAAAAGTCAATGGTCGATCTTGCATTATTAGACAAGTACTTCTTCTTTCTTGTAAGTTTTTATCATATATATGCCATTGCTGTTTCACTGATTAATGAATGCAACAGTATGTTGATGTCATGCTTATTTCAACCATTGTTGGTGGTGTTGTTCAAGCCATCGGTGCCATTGCTCAAAATCCCTTGAGCATTATCAATACGCTTGCTGAATCCCTACCCAAGGTATGTAAAAGGAAAATGTTACGCATGCAATAGCAGTATCATTCATCATTCAATGATGCAGGCTAGTACATTCTTTATCACATATGTGATGCTTCAAGCACTCAATTCATCTGGACAAGCCATGTTGCAAACTGTACCCTTGGTGCTTTCATATGTGTTTCCATTCCTGTCCAAAACACCACGAGACATTTACATGCAACGCACGAAATGCCCTACCACTTCACTTGGCACGCTTGTTCCCTCGCACACTATCATCTTTGTGTTGGGCATCGAGTATTCAACTATTGCACCACTCATCTTGCCGTTTGTGGCGTTATTCTTCTTATTAACCTACTTTGTGCATCTATATCAATTCTTATTTGTGTACGAGATGGAGTACGAAACTGGTGGTCTGGCATTTCCTCGTGCTATCCGACACGTGTATATTGGTCTTTACACATGGCAATTGACAATGATTGGACTTTTTGCTATCAAGCAAGCGATTCCACAACTAGTAATCATGGTTGTGGTACTTGTTGTATCGGTGTTTGCTCTCATGTTGTACGACCTGTCATTCAAGCCATTGTTTGAATTTCTCCCTGTTCAAGAAAATGAACATGAAATCAAGGCAACCGTTACCAATTCTTCTAACGGCAGTACTGCCAATGATGTTCCACATGCCGAAGATAAGAAGCTCATGTCTAAGCATGACCAAAATGCCGATGGAAAAGTCAAAAACCTTAATGCACTCCAAGATGATGATCATAAACAAGACGATGGTGTGGTTGTTGATCATGATGGACTTCCAGTAGATGCTTATATGGCCAGCGATCGATTAAGAAAACGACTCAAATCATCCGAGAATGAACAAAGAGGTGGTAGTAGCAGTGATCCTGATTTTGCCATGTCAACAGCCCGTCTCGTATATGGCATCGAGACTTATATGAACCCAGCCTTATACCAAGCACAGCCCACAGTTTGGTTACCTGAAGATGATCTTGGTATCACACATAAGCAAATGGATGAGCTTAGAAAATCAAATATCACTACAAGTGCAGAAGGAGCACGTGCCGAACATGCAGGCAAACATGGCCAAAAATCAAAGGTGGTCGTTGATGAAGCCTTGTTTGAAAATGGTGGTCAAGGTGTCCCTGGTGAAGCACCCACTCCCAACCAATTCAGTCGTGTCAATGAAAATGTGCAAAACGCGGTACACAGTGCCAACATTGTGGATTCCTTTGCTATGACGTCGTAAAATATACACTTGTGTACTCTTGCTTTCACCCTTTAGCTATAATCTCACTTATTGCAACTTGTTTTTCCCTAAATTACTACTTATATAAAATATTCAAGAGCTTGCTCTTTAAGATGTAAGACTATGCATTTTGCAAGATAGGAGTTGCTCAATGCGCTACAGCTTTAAAGTCGTATCATCATCCTTTCATCTGCATTTGATCTATAATATTTACAAAGGAGAATAGCGATTAAGGTAGAAAGCAAGATTCAATTTGCATTGCAAAAGTATGTACAAGATCGTATTGAAAGACAAATTACGTAGTAAGAAACAATGTGCTAGTGTTCAAAGATGAATGGGATGAAGGTGATTATTCACAAAATGTTAAGACACTGATGAGGGGAATGACAAAAAGAGGTAGGAAACAATGTTGAATAAGACTTTTGTACAAATGCAATGATGATACACACATTAAAAAGAAGTGTTGGCACTGGAGGTAGGTGTCAATTCAGATGCTCGATAACGCAATGTATGAATTATATTCTCCAGTTGATGGTCTTCAGAGCTATACTTGGCGTATGTGTTTTCGAAATATGCCAGCGTCTCATTTGCAAGTGCCATTAATTTCTCATTGCTTCCAATCGGCATGACTGATGATCGACATAGTTGCTGCTGCTGCTGTGATCGCCAGTATTTGCGTCTTTCTGTAGGTCGAATAGGAAATGCTTGACGATATGTTTCGAGATACCGTTCGTGTTGCTGCCACACATCAGCAACACCTTTTCGTTTGGCAGCGTACCGTGATATTGTATCGCTTTCAGTGAATGGTGACCATGCTGATGACGCATTTTCTTCGACGAATATGATACTGTTTTTGACGTCTTCGTCTTCAAACTTTGAATCTCGCCTTAATGTTGTCAAGGGTAGTACGGACTCGTTTATTGATGGCTGGACATCATTATCATTTGTTGCTGATGGTGATGATGGCTGGTAGGTGACAAGTACAACCTGGATCACTACATGACCACAGAGCCAAACCCAGAGCATGCTTATAAGCAAATGCGGGCAGGGATATGGGTAATGTTTCTTTTGATTCTGTTGATTCTTGTGAATCTCATCGCATGAACTTATTGGGCTAACTGGAGGTGTTGTCGAGATCGTTGACACAAGTGAAGAGCAATCCAATGAAGAGATACAAGATCCATTGTTTACGCTGCTACTGTCAGTGCTCAATGATGAGTCATTATCAAGAAAGTTGCTTCCAGAATGCGTAGCATCTACATATACTGGAATGGATGGTTGTTGGAGAGAGCTATTACTGCTATCGTTTCGATTGTCGTTGATTTGCACTACCGTAGATGAGCTGGTACCAAAGCGATAGATGGTTGACCACCATGGTTGGTTTTGTGCACGTTCTGATGATGAAGCAGATGGTACAAAAACCGATCCCAAAGTAGATACTAGCGGCTGTTGCAAAATTGATGAATAGCTGTTGACTGAAAATAATGAATACCACGGCCGTTCTGAGTTACTGGTGACTATGGATGGCGATATTTGCTGTTGTAGTGAATGTTGCTGTTTCACTACCAATGACCTGTCCATGGAAGGAATAGTGTTGCTTTAATAACTTGGGTGTTGACGCAGATGATGTAAATGATGGTGTGGGGAGAAGAGATACGAAGAAAAGATACTGCAAAATGGCACATGAGCAAGTGGAGCACAGCAACGTTTTGCATCTTAGTCTCCCTAATTTTTCATTGGGGGAAAGGTTCCTGGCTGCCCACTACCTGATACGGCAACGTACTTTTCACTTGGAGAAATAAGCGTACACCGCACTCCTTTCTGTTGAAAGCACTATGCATTAGCATCCAGACAAAGCAGGATGATTTCTCGCTTGCATATCTCATTCTTCTTCTCATCCTCATGACGCATTATCGTTAAGGTTACACACAAACCAAAAATCAAGTTGATATGACAACATATGAATGATCGGCGTTTATCAATGTACTGTATTGAAATTGACAACCATCGATAGGGAACCAAATATGACATTGGTCATTTTCCCAAGATTATCCAACAACTCACAAGGAAAATACAAGAAAAGAAAGAGAAGTATTTGCACCTCCTTGCGTAATCGTTTTAAAAATACTATTATCAATCTCAAGACCAATTTCTCCTCGAATCATGTTATTGGTATAAGGAGCTGCATTTCATCATATTGTAATGTGTAAATATTTGACATGACATGGTCCAACCATCCAAACACAAATAAGCGCATATCCATACACGCGCACAAATTCACACCACGTACGTATGTGCCAGGTGAATGAAAGCTTTATAGGAGCTAGATAAAGTTTAAGAAGGGAAATCCAAAAAGCGAGTGAGCTTGTGATGCCTCCTTGATCCTTGTTGCTCCTGCGAGAGTGGAAGGGATCAGCATCGGAGAAAGGAGAGTGCTTGATCTGTGAGAACCCTTACTTTGATGTTGCTCCTGCCTTTGATGAGCAGCGGAAGAACAGTGTCTATTCTTGTTACTCCCCTCCGCAACCCCTTTATTTCCATAAAATCTCATTGGCGATCATATCTTGGTCATTGAACAGCTGTGTAGGAGGTACTTGTTGACTATGTATTGCATGGATCTTTTGAATATCACTAGAGTGTATAGCACGTGTACTTGTGATGAGCATATAACGCCCGGTTACCTTGAGTGAAAAAAAAGTCAAGAATAGAGATGAGGAGGTGATATGCTGAAATGAGCAACGCGCACAGATCAAATAATGAAAAGGGATGGAAACCAAAATGAAAATTAGCAGTACGGAAAGGATCCATCACAATGAACACACATGATTATTTCATCACAGGCTACCGTATCTCACATTTGCAGAGGTGGATCATCCTTTTCCTGCAATCTTATAATCTCTTCACTAATCAAAGTCGTACTGCGTGCCTTGTATATCAATATTTTGTATGCAATGTGCTGAAGAGTCATGTCCCAACTGAATTATATAATGGTCAAGGCATACCATTCATCCAGCATATAAGAGAGTGATGTTTGCTTCTATTCTGATGCTACAGATGTGGCTAAAATAGACTTTTAAGATTCTTGTGACTTTGGCCTTATTACTTCATTTATGCGATAGATTACCTTTCGAGTTGAACATACAAATACCCCTTTCAAGAGTGTTTGAAGCATAAATGTAGGTGTCACGGTTTGAGATGAATGTCAGGTATGAGACGAGATGGCAGTGATGGGATTGAATATGCGTAGCAGAAAAACAACAACAAAGGCATGCATGTCTGTGAGTGTGGCACATGTGTGTTTCAAACAGTGTAATGATGGAGTGAACGAACAACCGTTTCAAGTTTCCATGGACCCTGACATCATGTGTATGGTGCACGGTTCCTGCTCACGTATCAAGTTGTGCCTCTCTCATGCAAGAGCTGCAATATCGGATTAATAAACACATAATAGACCATCTGTGCTTTGATCTCGTGCCTAGGTCTCCTCCGGTTATTTTTCTTTACTGCTCTTGTGGATAATGCATAATATATGCCCCTCTTTTTCGACATCATTGTATCATATCAGTGATGAACTCCAATAGTTACTACTGAAGATCACTCGAAGAGTCTGGTTGCATGCAGTTTAAATACCAATTTGTCGATGCCATACCATATTTATCTCCACCAAATCGGCGTTGCATGTGTGCATTTTTGTGTGTGTTAAGCATTCAAAAGGAGAAAGCAGTCCAACATGTTTGACCCATATTTACATCACACAGCCAAATACATATGTAGACAAGGGAGATGCTGAACCACAATGATGGAGCAAAGCAAGATAAACTGTGCATATTGTGTGGAAAGGAGGTTAAGAAAGCAAGGAGGAGGGGCTCTGGTAAAAAACGACGACAATGACGGATAACAAGGCAACAATGACCACGACGGAGCAATCAACAACGGTGTCGGTCGATGCAACGAATAGGAGGAATGATGTTTTTTTGCCATCGTTCAATGACAAGCCTGCATGCATTACAATCCTTATCGTTCCACTACTTACAGTCTCATCTTTTTTTCTCTTCTCTTTCCCTTTTTTTCCCTTTTTCTTTTCACTCATCATTATCATCATCATCTCGTAAATTTCCTAATACCTTAACCTGTTTTATGCAAGTTTGACTATTCCTCCATGAAGCTGCAAGTATTTTGTCCGATCTTCATTCCACTGCCGAGACTAATTCTATGTTTCTCTTCTTACCATGTCATCCAGTCTTAAACCTTGTTCCTCGCCAAATCCTTCAACTACCTCCACAAAGGATACAGATGGATCTAGTCAGCAGCTAACAACCGCTTCTACCACTACAATTACCACAACCAGCACAAACCATCACAAATCATGTCGTGCAACCACCGCAACAAAAACAATGGACACCATACCCCGATTTTTCTTTCCCTTTGGTAAACCAGAGGTTCCAGAAGAACGAGAGTGCAAAGATCGTAAAATAATGGTTAGTAGTATTCATGTCTCTATGTCTTCTAATGCCCCTTTTCATTCTCCTATGTCAAATATATTGTACATTCACTCATACTCATCCATGCATTTTCACTATACTGCCGCCACCATCCTATGTTAGTCAATTGTCCGCCAGCTTTATGGTTATCAGCCCTTTCTGCTAGAAACACAGTTTGTAGCCATTACACGGACATGCGACCTACCACGATACATGAGTATTGCACTCTTTCGTCGAATTGATTCAATGCATGATCGTAGCGAAAAGGTTACTTTTGAGCAATTTATAAGGCAAGTAGTAGAAATGTGCTACGGCACATATATGCTATTCCATCAAATGCTAATGTCCTTTGCAGCGGCTGGACCGAGTTGTCACATAATCGATATAATGATGAATCCTTATTCTTCAACATTTTGAAGAAACCTAATTGTTCTTGGATATTGCCAGAAGATTTTCTACCGGTGCTCGAAGGTGGGTAAAGGAACACCAAAGAAAATGAAACTGCAAACCATACATCTGTGTTTTGCAGCTCAAGTTTCTCTGCCATTTTAATGTCACATGTAATATACATCTTTGCTCACCTAGCCACAATCGGCTTTGCATATATAGATATTGTTTTACATCATCCCGGATTACGTTTTTTAGCCGACAATCCAATGTTTCAAGAGCGCTACAGTAAGTGTACTTCATCCACCACACTACGAACACAGCTTCATTCATAATGTATCATTGACTAACCATCACCAGTTGAAACTGTGATTTGTCGTCTCTTTTATGATGCACATTGCCCTAGTGGCAAAATGAGCATGCCCCAGTTTAGAAAAAGTGGATTTACTCGCATGATCCAAATGCTTGGACCCCACGTGGATTTAAACACGGTATGGACATAAGCTTATTTTATTTATTTTATGCAATCTTGAGTATCACTAAAAAGGAAGCTGATATTCACACCACATCCCTTGTAGACACGTAACTGCTTTTCCTATAAGCACTTTTATGTCATGTACTGCAAGTTTTGGGCTCTGGATAGCGATCATGATCTCATCATCACCGAATCCGATTTGGCAAAGTACAACCAAGCTGTCTTAGGCACACGTATCGTTCAATGCATTATGCAGAATGGTCGCATCTCTGCATTTGCTCGTGACACTTTGGATGATGATGATGGTGGTACCGCCACTTCCTCTACTGCACAAGACTTTACAGCATCCTTGAGCTATCTGGATTATATTTGTGAGTAGCGTAGAATGCCTATATTGATTGATATACACATGCTCACTATACAATGTACTTGTTCATGTGTCAGGGTTCCTTCTTTCTGAAGTAGACAAGAGCACGCCCATGGCTATCGAATACTGGCAAGTGGAAGGGAACTAATGCAATGCACATGCATGAGCTAAAGAAAGAAGCTTCTTTGTGATATAGGTTTCGATGCTTAGACACTGATGGTGATGGTGTCTTGTCAGGCTATGAGCTGGCTCAATTTTGGCAAGAACAAGAAACAAGGCAAGTCGTCATTCTATGCAAGTGAATTGTTGTGTTGACATTCCAAATTTAGGCAGCGTTTCTATGGGATTAACGATGATGACCATATCCAATTTCAAAACATTCTATGTCAAATGTGAGTGTAAAATACAACAGTTCTAAAGCATATGTATGATCATATACGCAAGTCTGGCTTTATTTCATTATCTTGCATAGTCGTGCTGATTTCTTTGTTTGTAGGAATGACTTAATCCGACCCACGATACCTGGGCAATTTCAACTCAGGGATCTGAAACGCAATGGATATCTTGCAGAGCGCTTTTTTGATACATTTATTAACTTTGACCGCTTCCAAGTGCATGAATCCTATCAAGGATCGATTCGTGCAAAGCGTGATCAAGAAATGGAGCGGCTGCGACAGCAATCTGATGATCAGCTTGAAGACGATTTACCCCTATTGGATGATAACCTTGGTTACTTTATGATCAGGTAAGGTGTTTTTACATATGCAAGTGCATTCAACTTATGTTGTCCAAGTGATTGGTGTGCATATGCCGAGCTTGAATACCAACAACTATTGCTCAACGAACGTCAAGAAGCCACGTGGGATGAAGATGAGGATGAAGAACAATATGAAGACGATGAATTTGAACAAGTTGCAGCAGATGACTATTATGACGACCAAGACAATGAGCATGAAGCATATAGGGATGCAGCTGCATTACCATCGGATGATGATCCGAGAGCGGAGGAACAAGATGATGATGATGGTGATACGACTACAACTGACGACGAGTCATCAGAGAACACCGACGAAGCAGATGATGATGGCACAATCGAAGCGAGTAGCACCAGCAGTAGCAGCACAAGTGATCACGAAAGTGACACAAGCGCACCGACAACACCGACTAAAGAGCCTGTCCTTCCAAATACTATTAGCCAAACAAAAACACAGCATCATCACCACGATGCTTCTTGGCTATGGCAACCACATGAAGAAGATGCTGAAGAGAATGAAGAGGAGCGTGAAGATCGTGCAGCTGAGTGGATTTGGTGGCTTTCAAGGCAACGACTTTCAGAAACAACCTGATGATCACATATATATTTTCTTTGTCAAATTCATACCCTGTGTTCAATTTTTTCAGACACACACAACGTGGCTTTCTTTCTTTCTTGAAAACGTGATACAATGTGGGACAAGGAGGATTGGGGAGATATGACGTGCAATAGTGTTGATTTTCTGTTCCGAATCTTATTCTGTGTTGCTCCTACCCAACATCATTCCTGTGACCTTGCATATAATTCTAATAGTAAGAGCATGTGTTATTCGGGTGTTCTTGTGCGAGTGGTCGTGGGTTAGATCAAATGGTCATGAGAAAGCGTGCAAGAAAATCAAATCAAAAAAGTCGCTCATTTGCTGTATATTTCATTTACTCTATATTATTACAGGTTACTCGGTTGCAACATTGCCTTTACTGGTTACACGATCCCGTCAAACCATTAGCCAAGACTATTAGGTACACAACTCAAATTGGTCTGTTCACAATACCACATGCAACTGATCAAAGATGTAGGGATGTTTTCTTTACACAAAGCACACTCACATACACACTCTCTCTTGATCACACCTGCGTGTCATTGCGATGATGAGATGCATATGCATTGAATGTATTCTTTATTTGTTGAATATAATGAGTGTGGTTATTCTTTCTTTATGGGGGAGGATAAAATAATGAGGAGCGGAAGTGGATGCGAATCTTTTCAAGTATCGTCTGAGTAACAGGATCAGTTGCCATTCTCCCTTGCTTTCGGCAGCAATAATTTCTTTGGTCGGCCATTGGGCTAATGCAGATGATGCCAATACATGATGCTTATTCCCGCTCACATGGAATATGACGACAGGACCCTCACACGAGCAAAGAAGATGAGAATACACACCACCTCCCTGTCACAACATCAGCCATATATAATATCCCCCACCATCATGCGTTCTTTCTTTGACTGTTATACATCTTTTTGTCCACTATCCCACTTTCACCCACTACCACCACTCGAAGTGCCTTACCGGCCTTTTTGGTGCCGCCTTATTTTTAATCTTATCACTTGTCGACGTTGTGTGCCTTTTCTACTGCTACTGTGATTTAAACAAAAATGACATTGGCTGCCTTGTCATATATTCCTGCCAGTGGTTTTGATGACCATTCCAGCCGTTGGCAAAAGAAGAGATTCTCCCTATTCGGTTCATCTGATACCTACAGTACGATGCAACGACAACGACGACATTCAACATCACCCATGGTACTTGCAGCAGCCACTGAAAAAATTGTGAAACGGCATCATCACCATGTGCAAGTAGTAGAGGATGAAATTACGTGCGACGAGCTTACGGCACGAGAATTTGCAGAAATGGCAGGCATTAAAACTGTTACTTCAGAGTCATCATCCTCATCATCATCACATGATACTTGTTCTATCGAAGATAATGAACATCATCTCAATATCTGGGATCACGAGTTTTGGCAACCTATTCATTCGAGTAAAAGTATGTCAACAATCTCTTCCCCAACCATTCGCAGTACCAGCAGCAACAACAAGGATCAAAAGAATAAGCGGCATCGGAATAGTGTTATCACCAAAGGTCGTTTTCAAATCGTGCTTGGTGATCAAGATGATGATACCAGCAGTTTACAATCGGTGCCTTCTTCTACCTCTACTGTCGTTGAATGGAAACGCAAGAGATCCATGTGAAAAACCATACGTGCACACAGTATATATACTCGATGATAGCCAATGATGACTTGATTCTTTCTGATTACATCTCACACATACACACACACTCTTCAAGGCCGGTGTCCTTTATGCTTTCTTTTCTCGACCACTCCATTTATGTGCATCACTCACCCAGGCGGTTTTTTCTATATGCTTTGTTTTTCTTTTTTATCTTTATGTTGTAATACGCATCTCTATAGCTATCGTGTCGCTTATATAGTATGATCATTAATTGAAGGAATGGAAACAGGCTCTTTCTCTATCTCTATTTATTGTGATATCATTTTATGTATATCGGTTATCTAAGCTACGATTCTATCTCATGATAACCTTGAAGCACAATGAAAAATGGATGTGGTGGTGGTGTTGCATATGCTTTCATTTGAATGGATGTGACAGTTGTGTGTCAAGCGCAAGTCGCGTTAAGCGCGCCAACGCGTAGTTGCATCTTTTTCTTTCTCCTTTTAGTACACCCTTCAACATGAGCGCCATGGATATTGACCCACCTGAAAACCCTGTTGTCAAGAACAAGGGTAAAGGAAGAATGGTCGGCACCGGCTCTCCTGATTCAGATCATTTGCCTTGGTAAAGAACATTAGCATGCAGTATACCAATGCGAATAGCGTTGACACCATTCCTGTTTTTATAGGGTCGAAAAGTATCGTCCCAAGAATCTAGACGACCTTGTTTCTCAAGGCAACATTACGTCAACATGTAAGAATAGAAAGGGTTTGTGGAGATCTCGTTTTCAAACTAACAATATGCGTTATAGTGGATACTTTTATTGAAGAAAACCAACTTCCTCATCTTCTGTTCTATGGTCCTCCTGGTACAGGCAAAACCTCGGCTATTTTAGCATGTGCTCGGAAACTCTATGGAGACAACTATAAATCAATGGTGTTGGAGGTAGGATAACAAAAAGTGGTTGGGATTGCATCAATACTAAAAGCCATGTTAGTTGAATGCATCGGATGATCGTGGTATTGACGTGGTACGAGAACAAATCAAGAGCTTTGCTAGTACACGAACCATCTTCAATTCAGGTTTCAAACTGATCGTGTTGGATGAAGCTGATTCTATGACAAACCAAGCCCAAGCTGCCTTGCGTCGAGGTAAAACCAATGAAAATGAGGAATCAGCAGCATGAATAATGTAGGATGATACTAGTGATTGAAAAGTACACCAAGAACGTCCGTTTCTGCATTATTTGCAATTATGTGAGCAAGATTATACCAGCCATTCAATCTCGTTGTACGCGTTTCCGATTTGCACCACTCAAGCTAGATCAAGTGGAAGGACGATTAGAAAAGGTGGTGCGATCTGAAGGGTAAGTTGTTGCTGTAGGATAAAATTAAGGCATATGTCTAATTGTTTTCGGCACGTTATACAGGGTTAATTTGACAGAAGATGGCAAGAAGGCGCTGATCCAATTATCCAAGGGCGACATGCGAAGGGTCCTGAACATTCTTCAAGCATGCCACTCTGCATATGAACGTGTCGATAGTGCTGCCATCTACAATTGTACAGGCCAACCCCATCCTGAAGATATTGAACGTGTCGCAAATTGGCTATTGACAGAGAATGACTTTAACAAGGCTTACTCTAGTAAGTAGAAAAGACATGTGAGAGAAAGAAGCTCGTTGATTGATAAGAATATTTTTTATTATAGGCATTGGGAATTTGCAAAGAGATATGGGACTATCATTACAAGATATCATCAGCGAAGTGTATAATTACATACTTGGAATTGATCTTCCTGCAGTGACCTATCAACATCTCTTGGAACAATTGGCTGAATTGGAGTAAGTGACAACGGCGATTACACTAGAAAATAGACTAATCTTTGATGGTTGGAATCTAGATATAGGCTAGCAGAAGGAGCCAATGAAAAAATCCAACTAGGTGCCCTGTTGGGAGCATTCAAGACAGGCATCAAGAAAGCTGCAACTGCTTGACGTGACCATCCTTATTGCAGATAGTTGATTCACACGCTCCCCTCCACAATATGTACATCTACGACAGACCTTAGCACATGAACATACCAACATGTTGTTCTTATATATTTGTATATGCACATTACTCATGATTTGTTTAATCACGTTTTTTGGGAGTATGAGGATTACAAGTGAGAAACATCATCATTGGCTGCAAGTAGCTTCTGCTGCGCAATACGATGGATAATGTGAGATGCGATTCTTACATGCATATATACGAGGGGGCGTCTAGAATGTGCATGATGATAAACCCACATCTATGATCGATGAAATGCAGGTGGACGATACATATGATAGATTAACAGCAGTTTTACATGTGAAATATCAGAGTTGCTCCATAAACAGATGCAAGTGAGGGTCGTCAGGAATGCATAGTAGCGAGTGCATGCCCCAAAGGGGAAAGCTACACAAAGAGAAATCGCGTAGAAATGAGGAGGAAAGGGACCAGAATGATGACTATAAAGAACCCTAACATCAGCAGCATCAGCTCCCGTTCCCGAGTCGCGTGGGTTATCGATAACATTCCTTTTTCTTTCCTTTCTATTTCTTTGGTGTATTCATTTGATCAAAAGTGATCTTCGATCCATCATCTC
This sequence comes from Lichtheimia hyalospora FSU 10163, assembly GCA_025094155.1. Taxonomy (NCBI): domain Eukaryota; kingdom Fungi; phylum Mucoromycota; class Mucoromycetes; order Mucorales; family Lichtheimiaceae; genus Lichtheimia; species Lichtheimia hyalospora. The sequence continues at coordinate 235,433 of PTRB01000008.1, forward strand.
CTCTTTTCTCGTGTTGAGTGTGTGTGGTATGGATATATCCGACTTGTGTACTTCCCCTACTACCGAGGACCATGATTCGCCGCATAACCAACAACAACAACAGCAGCAGCAGCAGCAGCAACTTGACAAGTATGTACACTCGACCTTTCTATTACTCATTGCTCATTGCAATCAAGCGACAGTCCTCATGCTTCACCATTCTTGAACCAACACTTGCCAATACCACAGACACCATTGTCACATGATTCTCTTGATGCCTTGAAGCCATCTTTTTCAAGATATACCTCTAGTAATCAAAGCACAGAGACTATGCAACATCAATCAATGAATAACAACAATGCAGGATCGTCATCTTATCATAGGTCATCTGGTATGAAAGATGTAGGTATCCATGGTAACAAGAACGATATTGATTCTGATGGAGATCAATTTAGGTGATTGAACAATGTCAAGTGCTATGCAACACGCTCGACATGTTTCGCAATCGAGATCCAAGGGCTCGTTCCAAATCCGATATCGACAATGTTTCACAGACTGCGGGGCGCTTACTCTCATCCTTGTTATCCCTTCAGGGTCAAACAACATCATCATGTGCACCTTCCTCCTCATCTATAGCTGACATCAACAAGGAGGTATAATAAGCTTATTATCCCATATCGATCTCAATTCGCTGGCTTATCGATTCGTATGCATATGCAGATGACCCGTCGTTCGTCAATTCCTCTCTTTCAGGTTAGGCAGCAGCAGCAGCATCAAGATAGTGCCATGAAACATCCCAGCGCTAGCTCTTCTTCAACAACTAGTAACACTAGGCGTCGTGCGGTAAGAATGGGGTAGATATAATAATAACAAATATAGGGTATTGACAATCTCATTTATATCATTCTCTATTGCTAACATAAAGAAACGAAGCATGGCAGGAAGGCGATGCCACTCATGCCACACTACTGAAACACCAGAGTGGAGACGAGGACCTGATGGAGCAAGAACATTGTGCAATGCTTGTGGTTTACGTAAGAAGAATGAACCATATTGATGAATGGGGGACGTATGGTTTAACGCATTACTTTATTGTTTATGCAGATTATGCAAAACTTGTGAGAAATGGGTCACTTGGGAATACGCAATCGACGGATCAACAGCAACACTTGTCTCAGGATAGTGCTTCCCAGAACCAATACAGTGGTTACCCTCCTCCAACGCTTAGCAATACTCGTCACTATTCTATCCATGTTGCATCTCCTTTTCCCAGCAACAAAAACTACGCATATGGATCTAGGGAAAATGATCAGCATCCACAGCCGTGTATTTCCGATGAGGGGTCGATGGGACAAAGCAGCAGCATGACTATGAAAATGGAGCATGAAGAGATAGGGCGTCGTGACCAATAAGGAAGAGAAGGAAATGCAATGTCAATCGCGATTATCCATACAATCGAGGAGCCATAACCTTGTTATCCACCGCTAGCACCCCCTTAACTCTCCCTTTGTACATCTTTCCTTTTAACTTTTTTCGTGATCATGATCTCCCACATTCCTTTCGCTCGTTCATCATCATTAGATTTGCGGAGGTTGAACATACACGCACACACACACAAATATTATCTTTGCCAAGCAACATTATGGTTTCGTACAGTATATCAAAAACATCCATCTGCAAGTAAGACCATAGGAACCCAATGTGTGTAGATGCATGTGCATTCGTTTCTTATCCCGTTGTATGCATTCTTGTACTGTTCCCTAATACATTTACAGAAAACAACTCATCAATGTGCACGATGAAGCGTGGAAGAACACATGACAAGCAGTCATATTATTATTACTGTTGGCTATGGACCCTGTGCGTGCATCACTTTATAAACATATGCATAATACACGTGATGCGTCGGGTTGTTTTAGGAAGGATGGTGTCAACAATTGTAACAACTAGTTGGCGTAGGGAAAGGGATTGTGTAACAATGCAAGGGAGGTTCTCCGTACAGCTTTCTTGCCAAGCATAAGCTAACTGCGCGACGCCAAGTAATCAATAAACTACTTTGACTACTCAACATCATGTAATGCGTGAAAGAACATGTTGTTATATCTTCGGCGACCTGTCCGAAGCAAGATGCCAAGGTGACTTAATGATAATGCATGCTATACTTCATTGACTGACGTGGCTGAGGAACATGTCGCGGGATTTCCTTTAAATAGCTTGATTCTTTTATTGGGGGGGTTCTTTCTCATCGTCTTTACTATGAGCTTACAACAACATCCAGCGATCAGTTTTTACGAGTCATACATTGCTCCTTGGTTGACAAACAGTAAATTCAATGACGTATATCACACAGTAACACGACACAAGAAGGTATCAATCTCAGCTGCTGCAGCATTTGTTGGCTTGTATCTCCTTTACGATCGCGTTTGTCGCCCACCACGTAATCTACGACACATTCCTCATGTCGCATTTCCAACCTATGTCATGGCTGTCATGTCTGGAATGCAGCCTAAAGACACAGCTCGCACCATCACCATGCCAGCTGCTGCAAGATCGTCACATGGCTTATACTTGGTGAATATCACCTTTTTCAGTACCTTTTCCTTTACTTATTATATTCATATTAGCGCTTTGATCACAATGGATGGGCCGTGCATGTGACACGACCCGATGCAATCAAGCGTGTGTTGCTTAAAACAGGTTAGTTCAAGCAAACATGGATTTATTATGGTCATTGTTCTAATGATGGATGACATGTGTAGATTTATTCCTCAAGATTGATACTGCCAAGAACTTTGAAAACACATTGACAGGCAAGGTGGTTGCTGGTCCCAATGTAGCTTTCTTGACTGGGGATCGTTGGAAAGCACAACGAAAGGTAAAAACATGAAGCAAGACGTGTGAATCCAATATGGATTAATGATTGTTTATTGATGATAGATTGCTAATCCTGCATTCAAACGATCTATGCCAGTACAACTATTTGGGCGCCTTTCTCAGAAACTGATACATGTCATGGATCAATCGATCGATCAACCAATTGAGATTCTCCATTTTGTGGAACGTTACACGCTTGACTCAATTGCCATTGCTGGATTAGGTACATGAATTTTTTTCTTTCCCCGATCCTGTGCAAAACTGACAACATCACGTTGATAGATTTCGACTTTGATGCTATTGGCAACCCTGATTCAGAATGGATGCAACGCTATTTGAGAATCACCAAAGCAATTGAAGACCTTCCTTTTCTTCTCTTTCCTTTCCTCGACGATCAGCGATTTGCACGCCTTGTACCTAGACGACGACGTGCCCATCAAGATGTTGATGCGTTCCTGGCCATGATTGATGGAGTTATTGAACGAAAACGTGCATCGTTGAAAGACGCAGGACGTGATTTGGCTTCTGTGCCACAAAGCGAGAAGGATCTATTGACGCTGCTCATTGAAGCCGAAAGTAACGAGAATGGATACATGACCAATGAAGAACTTCGAGTAAGTAAAAAGACTTGCATAGGTACCAAAACAAGACCACTAATATGTTACAGAGCAATGCATGTGCCTTTTTTATTGCAGGTCATGAAACTACATCGTCAGCCTTATCAACGATCATGTACTATCTTGCAGCTCACCAGGTACATTTGTTATGATACCCTCTATTCTATGATACTATGCTAACTTTTTATTTCATGCAAGGATGTGCAAGATAAGGCAAGACAAGAAGCTATTCGTATCTTGGGAGATGAGCCAAAGGATGAGATTCCCACACTTGAACAGTTAAAGGATGTAACCTACATTAATATGGTTATCAAAGAGGTACAATAGGATCAACGATGCGTGTGTGAATGAACTGGGACCACTCACCCTTTACAATTAGGCATTAAGAATAAACCCACCTGGAACCCAAATCATTGCTCGAGAAGCACAAGAGGACACTGAATTGGCAGGAATGTTTATCCCCAAAGGAAAATTAGTGGCAGTCGATCTATATGAATTGCAGCATAGCCCTGATGTCTGGAAAGACCCAGAAATGTTTAGACCAGAGAGATTTGCACCTGGTGGTGAAGCTGAACAAATGGCAGGCATGGGGTTGACATGGATTCCATTCTCGAACGGAGCACACCAATGTATAGGAATGAACTTTAGTCTTGCGGAACAAAGGGTGTTACTTTTAATGCTTTGTAAGCGAATTCGAATCATACAAAACACACGATTTAACTCTTTTTCTACTAGTGCGTAAATACAGATGGTGCCTTCCAGATGACAGCATGCATAAGAATGGTCTTGTTACACATGGATTCGGCATCCTCCTTCCCAAAGATTTGAAGCTCTCGTTCGAAAAACAATATTAGCGTCAGTAGTCATCATAGCAACAACCCTTCATCACTATAAAGATATCCAGCTCTACCATCATCATGCTTATCCGTTATGTATTATGGATTCATGGCATAGATTTGAACAAGGAGAATGATTATTGTAAAGATATTCTGTGATATAATCCACTTTGCATGTATGCTCATTTGAATGGTTTTAAAGCATGCCACTATTGTGCGGATGTTGATGGATGGTTTATTCTATATGAATACGTGTGCGTGTTTATGGAAATGGAATGATGAGGACGATAGTGTGTGATAAAGGGAAATGGTGAATGCGTAGAATAAAAGATATGCAATAAGGGTGATGAAATAAAGAATTTACTTTTGTGCTGTCGATGGCAAAGGATGAGAGAGTCCACCACGATATCGGCTGATAGTAATGGCTAAACCTGAGGATGAAGAAGCTGACGATGCTTGGCGAATAAGATCTGGTCTATTGGATGTTGAACCAGGGGCTTCCTCGTAATAGGCTTGTTCATCTTCTTCTTCCAAGTCAGGGTAAATCTCTCGATAGCCATAGTGAATATCATCTGATAAGCAAGATTGGGGTCGCCCAAGAGTGTTGTAATCGTTATGAGGAATGGATGACGTGGAGAAAGATGGTTTGCCATGCATAAGTGGAGGAGAGAGCGGTTGTGAAGAAGGAGTTGCAATAACAGGATGTGGTGATGTTGTGAATTGTTGCTGTGGTGTTGCTGGTGCATTAGAAGAAGTAACACTTTTGGATCGTCGTCTGCTGATACCATGAGTAAGGTTGGATAGGGATGAGGAAAGCTTTTGAATGGATTTACGTAGTCGATCCTAAAAAAAACAATGAAATCAATATATGCAGTTCAAACCTTAGTTTTTCCTTGTTCCTACCATAATGGTCACAGCATGTGTCACTTCTTCATCAGTTACTTCAACAGTTTTGTAACGTCGTGGATCAGCTTCTTCCCACCAGGCTTCTGGACATTCAAGGTCTTCAATGACCCAAGGATGATGCTGCAGGGAGAAAGCAGTTGAGTATGTGCGGAATGTATAATAAATCTCTCTCTCTCGCTCTCTCCTAAGGTATCCCTTATATATTACCTTAACATCTTCGAGTGTAATACGTTCTTCTGGATTCTTTGCTAATAATCTTGTCAAGAGATCCTTGAGCTCCTTATCAATGTCAAATCCCATTTCATTGGGATCTGGAAACTTGAGTGGTTCAGTTGGAATCAAGTCGAATAGTTCAAACTCGGTTGCTGCAATAAATGGACATCGACCGAAAACCAAACAGTATAACGTGACACCCAATGCCCATACATCAATTGCTTTGGTGATCCGTGGTCGATTTTGCGCTCCTAAAGTGTGTGTGCTATCGTTGCTGCTATGAATGCTTTGGTGATCCTCTTCAGATGTTGGGCTTAGGGGCATATCGCCTGCACAACACAACTCGGGCGCAAAAAATGCAGGTGTCCCTGCTGTTTCCGCAAGCTCTCGATCAATACGACTACAGCTCTCGATGGATTGGTGTTGGATACCATCATCACCGCCTGCCAATAACTCGTTAAAGTAAGAGACACCAAAATCGGATATCTTGACAATGTGTTCATTTGTCAATAATAAATTGGCCGGCTTGATGTCACGATGGATGATGCCTTGGAAATGGACTTGAAGAAGCCAATTAGATCGATTGCAAGATAAGATCGAATATTCACTTACGATAATCCAAACCACTGACGACATCACGAAAGACACTACGTGCTTCATCGATGGATAATACGGGCATTTCATTCTCGTCACGCCATTCAATTTCACCTCCTTCCATGTATTCCAAAGCTAAAAAAAACACATGTTAAAAGAGGATCAAAACCAAAGATAAAGAACATACCCATATAAATCTTTCTACTTGCAGGATCATCAATGACTTCACGTAAACGGACAACGTGGGGATGAGCACATTTTTTGAGAATAGCAATTTCTCGTCGTATTTTTTGTTCATTCTCCTTGTATTGTGGAAGTTCAGTAGGTTTTTTGATTCCATGAGCATGATTTTGACTATTGCCTCGAAGAAGACTGTATCCTAATTGCCTCCGTCGTGTACGCTTATCAACAATCTTGATAGCCTATCATATATTGTTTAATATCAACCCATGTCTTGTAAAAGTAATAAATCACTTACAACAAGCTCGTTACTTTCAATGTCTTCAGCTAATTTGACTTTGCCATGAACACCTCGTCCAATTTCTCGTATGATCATATATCTGTTGATAATCTTGTTGCCTGTGGTTGGATCATAATCCTTATTGATGGTATTTGTCATGACAACATCTGCAGGAGGTATGTACTGAGTTGCAGGGTGATGCCTGGGAGATGTTATATTTGTAGTAGAGGTGCCTGGTGATCGTGACAAGGAGAATTTGCGGATGCGTTGAGTAAGACTGGTGGTGGAATGGTCATTGGGTGGGTATAGTGGTTGATAATGTTCTCTGGATCGTCGTACGGTTAATCGACCGGGTCGTGAAGAGAGATTATGGTTGTTTGTAGTAGTAGTAGTAGTAGTAGTAGTGGGGTGTGCTGGTGGTGGAGTGTAGACAAGGCTATCGGCGCTCTTCCAGGGCATCAGTGAATGACCGTTCAGGAACATTGACGTATCCTTTTCATTGTGCGGTATGCTTTGTCGACGTTGTGAAAAATAAGCTGGAGAAGGATGTTCTGGCATGGGAGATAAGTCGGTTGTACTTGCTGATGAAGGGTGCATTAGGGTGGAAGGGAGAATGAAGAAAGAGGAGTGGGGGGTGAACAAGTGAGCGTGAAAGAGAGATATGAACGTGATTGTGTTGCGGAAGAACAACTTGATTCACATATGTCTTTTTTGGAGCATATGTTTTTGTTGACCTTGCATCGTTTTCCCCTTTTTTTCTCCTTCTCACTTTTACTTTTTTCTCTTCTTCTTCTTCTTTTTCTTTACACTTGATCATGCGTTTCTTGTTTACTCTCTTGTTGCTATTGACAACGTCCTCCTCCATTATTCATGTACACGCAACTATCCTTGTCACGGTAAGTCATATTTGATCGTTCCTGTCATCCTTTGATTATATTCATTCTCTCTTTTTAGTCCTCAAACATGACTTATGTGGATCACCCTGCAGCATTTGGTCCAAGGTTATCTGAGAATGGTAGAATCGGATTTCTTGTCGAATCCAAGCAAGATCCTACAGGTTGCAGCATCGTTGAACCACCTTGTGACGATTGGATCGCCCTTGTTCAAAGAGGTGGATGTTCATTTATCACCAAAATAAGAAACATGCAAAGGAGTGGAGCATCAGCTGTAGCAGTGGGTGATCCTGAACATCCTGGACGTTGGATTACAATGTATGCACCTGGTAAGTTTTAAAAGCCATCAGGACGGGGTATGGTGGTGGTGGTGGTTGGACAAGGAGAAAAGAGCCACACGGTGAGATCACCGGGTTTGTGCGTTGGTAGCGTGTGTACACTTATGCTACGTTCATTTTCACACTCACACACAAACCATGTGAACCATAGGAGATACATCAGATATCTTGATCCCCAGCGTATTCTTAGCACAAAGGGAATATCTCGCTCTCTTGTCTCTTGCCAACTTGGCCCATGCACCCTTGCAGGTACACATGCAAGTCGATGATTTTATTTCATGGTAAGTCAACCGATCTTACCGACTTTATCCTTTTTAACATATTGAACTCAGGCCACTCATTGATGTTCTCATCATTGTCATTGTATCACCCACCATCATGCTTTTCTTTATTTACATTTCATGGCAAATCCGACAAAGACAACGACGACAACAAGAATTGGCACCTTATGACATGGTCTCTCGTCTTACACTCAAGAAATTCAATCATGAAGAAATCAAAGAAAATGAAAGGGAAGAATGCGTCATTTGCTTGGAAGACTATCAAGAAGGTGAAGATCTCCGAGTATTGCCGTGCCAACATGACTTCCATGCAGCATGTGTGGATGCTTGGCTCACGACACAAAAGAAATTCGTAAGTCGGATTACAAAATTGGGTAGGGTGATTGTTAACCATGGTTCATTGTTTTTCGTAGTGTCCAATTTGTAAACGAGATATATCATCCAACACAGTGTATAGATCCAACAGCGAAATTACACCACTCTTGGATGCCTGAGCATTTTACAATTTACCCGCCACTCAACCGCGTACATATACCCAATCTCCTTATCCCCCATCAGCAGCAGCAGCAGCAGCATTGCGTCAATTGCACCATATTTGTCACTCTTGTATAGCACCTGTAGTAATCTTGCTCCTGAAGTTAAAAAAAGACAATCACTCCACTCTCATTCATTCACATATACACATTCACACACGCATATTCACCCCGTTCCATGTGTACATTAGCCATATACAAAAAGAAAGAAAAAGAATCTTTATTGCGTATAATCAATCACTGCCATTGCTTTTTAGAGTCATGGTGAATCATCCTTTTTTAGTTGTTTGTCGTGGATAGGTGGCACCAACACACAATCTCGGAACCGAATCACCGAAGAAAGCTATATGTGTTTCTTTTGTTATTGTCTGATGATAAACCTAAAAACTAGCGCCATTGTAAGCAGGGTGCTTTGGCTTTGTTATTGATATAAGAGGAGCGCCATCTTACACCACTCCTTCATGTATTGTCTCACGACCTACAAAATTTTAGCTCGGATGATCAACATCATTTATCCACACTAGACATGACAAAACAAGGAGGGTGCACACACACACATCATCATAAACAAGCGGTGAAAACCTAAATTAGAAAGAGTGGATCCAGTCAACCTTGGCAACATACACAAGTGACTTGTACACTATTAGCACACATCAGCCATCATTCTATTGAAAACAGAAAGCAATAACATGCGATATTTATCGTGGACAGTGCATTCTAGATGATGCTGCATAAAATTCACACATGCACACAATGCAGCACCTGTATGCGTATCACTGCGTGATCATGCAGGAAGGGGTGATATGGAGTAGTAAATATACCCATAGTTGTGAAAAAGATATCGACATATATTGCTTGATCTGCAGTCGTAGCGTAGGATTAAAACAACATGTATGGAAGTGATATACATAGTGCGTAATTCCATTGTCTATTTTCCTCTCAAAGGACTACATGTTGATTCACATTCACGCGTTTTATTCTTCATGTGACCTTCCCGATAAGGTATTTACAACAAAGGCTTTGCCACGAGATCCAATCACTGCACAACATCGATGCATGAATTGACTGTAACTTTGTGTGTGTGTGTGTGTGTGTGAGAATTTCCCAGCATTTATGTAACAACGACGGAATACACATATTCAAGTGTCAACATTGAAATCAGGAACACTCTTTTCAATTTACTTTACATGATACAGTGTGTGTTAATTTATGTGATTATAAAACATCTAGAGTAATGACAGCATGTTGGAGGAGGAGAGATTTCTAAAGATGTTATGTGTGTGTTAAGATGAAGGGAACAATTCACGATACTTGGGTGTTTGAGAGAAACGTGGCACCAAATCTTCTGCGAGGATACGACACACTTGATCATTGACACGATCATAAAGCTGAATGGCTGTTTCAATGACACCATCGGCAGGTTCTCTTGCAGTCAAGACGGATTGAACGGAATAATTCAAAGATATAAACTGGTTGATTTCATTGCGTAGGTTGTGGTTAATGTTGAGTTCTGATCCAGCGTTAGGTCCAAGATAGGTCTGATAAATCGTATAGATATCCATCAACAGTGCTTTCGCATCGGCTTGTGCATGGCATTTACGACGTAAAGTTCGGAAATCGACCCAAAAGTTGATGTTTTCTTGGCAATAATTCGTTTTCAAATAATCACGGAAATACATGCGTGATAATGGATCTTCCAAGATTTGACTTAATCGCATCCAGTTTGAATCAGCAGGTTGATTTTTTACGCCTAATACATTATCGGCTGAGATGGGTGATCGTGTGGTGAATGTGTGTTGCTGCTGTGCTGATCGACCATTGTATTGGTTTGCTGTGGTAGAAGGTGGTGCGATGCCAAAACTATATTTGTTGCTGCTGGTCAATACAAGTGGTTCAGTGTCACTCTCATTGATATCAATATAGTTGTTGCTGTTCGTGTTTGCTTCTTCAGTATTGTATCGTAATCGATTCGTTTGCATTTGCTTGGGATCGGATGTTGCTGGTGGATTATAGATCACATTGCTCTCGCCACGAAGTATCTTGTATCCGTTATCACCCAAGTAGTACAATGAGTTTTTAGTGATACCGGGAGTGGATGATTTGTTTTTGCTGCTACTGCTGCTATTGCTGTTACGTTTATCAGTGGGTTTATCAGTGATCTCGCATATCCAATCGTTGATAACAAATTCGGCTGTCACCATGTGTGCCTCTTCGGCAGTGGCAACAGTTGTATATTCGTATATCCACTCATAGCATTGATATCCGTAAAATGTGTGCTGGTATGTGTTAAGATCGCCTGGCTTAACACCAACCACATCATCTGCGACCAAACGTTCGGTCGGTAACCATGTCAACATCATCTATGAAATTCGCATATTAGAAACACAACATCCATTCTCATTTCCTCCTTGTACCTTGAAAGCATTCACTATACTAGCTCTGCTAATCGCTAATCGATCATCATCTTGTAGTCGTTCAAAGGTATATATGCCAAATGAATCAATACGAGCAAGCTGTTGCTGCATATGGTGGAGAGGAACATAGGTGCGTTTGGCAAAGTCGAGGATCACGTGTTTGCCTTTTGGTGTGGGTCGCCATATGCCCTTATCTTTCATGATCATATTACGGCTTTGCTGGGTTGGGTTGACAGCATCTTCAATAAGTCTTGCATTCAACATGTGTGTCCCAAGGGCTTTAGCCATAGGTGGAGTCATGCTAAATGTGGTTGTAGTGCGTGTAGCCACTGTTTGTTTGGGATCATTGGGATCGGTCGTCTTTACAATGTGTGAAATCTTGAGATCAGCCAGGCATTGCACTGCTTCATCGGTTGTAAAAGTATCAGCATAAGTGCGAAAGAGTGAACGATGGTCAGTCAATGGGAGTTGAATGAGAAGAGCTGCAAAAATATCAAAGAGATCCTATATCGGTGTATGTGAATAAAAAGGGTGAAAGATTGTTTGTTATATTGAATAATGGTTGAGACCTTGACATACGGGCGCTGATCAGGAGCCATGCGCATCATGGTTGTTTGTGAACTGCCACCATTGTTATTATTACTATTAGCCATGTTATTTCTTGGCTTATGCTTTAATATGAACAAATGATAATGTGAACAAAATGAAAAGACAAGGAAGCAGAACAGATATCAGAGAGCATCTCTTATTTAAGGTTGGTGTTTGTGAAAGTGCCACAGCAGCATGCGTCGTCCTGATGGGGAATCCACCTCAATTGCAACATGTTACACGTACCATGCGTTACGACTTGTGTACTTGTCAATACAAACACAATCCTTCTCCTTTTCTTTATGCTTTAATCCCATTTAAACAGGTTGTTTGGTTATTTCCTTCAAATATTGTTTGTAAAGTAGAGGGACATTGTCTTGTGTGTGTATGTGTGAGTGTTCACTTTCAAACTCCAAGGATAAGGTATGTTGCACAGGCAGCTTTTTTTTTTCTAGACCTCTTTGTGAATCGCTGAATACACCGCTACAACGGAGATACAAGGTGTGAACGATCATCATATATCCACGGATAAGACTAGCTTGTTTGAATAATAAAAAAGAATTGTGCCATCAGTGTAAATGACATTCTCCACAGTACTGGATCATAATAACACGCATGTATGTTTATTACTCTATACGAGTTCATGGGTGGTGGTGGTGGTGGTATGGGAATGCATATCATAAAGAATAGGTTGTTGGGAATGGTTAGGATATATCCACGTGCATATGCTTATTTTCTACGACTACCGCTGACCTGCATGGCATGTATTAGACGGCGTGTTAATTCTTTCCCAAAAAGCCAAAGATCAGCATCATCTCACCTGAATAAACTTGGAGACCAATCTATCCACTAAGCCTTTATCCAACTCGCACCATTCGACTTTCCATTCTTCGCCGTGTTTGAACTCATCCATATCCATCCAGCTGCCAAATACAGGTCGATGATCCAATGGTATTGTACGACCTGCTGCTGTAGTGATGGATACAATTTTGCGAGTACGAAATGTAGCAATCGTGTGAATTTTGTTCGCAAGTGACAACCCAGTTTCTGTTGTGTCGATCTTGATCCAGACCATATGTTCTTTGTTTATCGATTGTACTGTAATTTGACGGGTGTTGTTTTCCGGTTCTTTTTTTTCATAAATCAAAAGGTGTGTGAATGATCATTGGGATGAAAGCATACTGTTGATTCTACTTACTGGATGCAGTTTTCTTCTTTTCAATCGGCTGTTGTTGCTCAGTCGTTAATGATGGCGGACCATAATGAGCGGATGATGATGTTGAGGAGGAGGATGTTGGCGGGGAAGGATCGTTATGTAGCTCAGGTGTCGGGAGTTCTTGTGTGGTATCTATAAAGTGATCAATGAATGACAGATGCTTAAAACCACTTTGGCATGAGATTATACCTGATTCGGTAGACATGGGCTCATCTGTGTAATAGCCAAACTGATGTGGAGCTATTGGAGCAGCCGAATAGTCGTACCCATAATATGGGTCGTGGTGGTGTTGTTGTACAAATGATCTGCGTGGAGGTGGTGCAGGTGGCTCTTGCGGTAATGGTTTGGGTTGTTGTTGGGGTAACGCGACTTTCCATGATTCTCTTGCTCTTCCACCGACACGCCACTCTTCATTATTGTTACAAGAAACTCGTCGTTGTGATTCGGGGAATATACCCATCGGTGGTCCAACCTGCGGGATTGTCGCTGGTGCTTGCTATTGTGTAGATTATATTGAGCATTTCATAATATATTCATTGTTTTCATCATACCTGCTGGTATTCATAGTATTGCTGGCTTGGTGGAATAAACATGTCATCAGTACGACCATGGTATTGCCAGTGCCAATTCTCTTCAGTAGGATATGCTGAATGAATCATTGAATGAATATACACAGTGAGAAAGTGAAAAGAAGAGTAGAGGAAGGATGAAAAAAAACAAGAGCTTTGTATATTTCCGGCATCCAGAAAAACATTGTGATTTATATAGCATGTCGTCAATGTCAATGGTAGTATGAACAAGAGGAGAGACGCTCACGCGACATTACTGAATAGGGTGTGCATAACAACAATGCGCCATCTCCACGTACACATCATGTGCCCTTTTGCAAATCATGGATTTTACAACAACGGCGGAATGGTAGAAATGTTTTCCCGATAACCCCCATCATTCACCCTCTCTCGGAATAACATAAACAGCTTGATTATAAATGGCTTGTGCATCATTTCATTGTGTGTATATTTATAATAATGAATAGAGCGTGTAACATCTTTATTCATCAAGGTTACTCCATTATTGACACTATGACAATGACAATCCCCCGCATTGACGACTTTTAACGGGGTAGGTGCCGGTGTAAAGAGCGGAATTGTTTTCGTTGGCCGGATAATTCGATGCCGTTTTTTCAATAACCCATCGATAGTAAGTTCTTTCACTGAGCTATATATAAAAGCCGCGCAGTTGTTGTTGTGTTGCAGTAGTAATCTGTGCCGAAAAAGCTGTCTACAAAACGAGAAGGCGATAGAAAAAAAGCTTAATTCTTTTCTCTTTTTCTTTATATTTGATATCTTATCTCCCCTCATTCAGTGTTTATTCTGTGCGAGTGATGCCGCAGTGGACAGGATTCTACAAGTCAAATGGCAACAGCAATAGTGCTGATACCAAAACAGCACTCGTTTCCCCCACACCTCAACTGAAAAAGTTATCAGCAGTTAAATCCTCGGTTTCTCTTTCGAATGGTCGTTCGTCGCCATCGTTACGATCACTTTCTCGACTTTCACTTCGTTCTTCTCCGGGTGTCGACCATCAAAGTGCCGAAGATGCTGCAATGATGAATGACATTGCTCAAGTCCGCAAAGCACTCGATTGTTTCTTTGACTCTCGAATCAGTGAAGCTGAAGCTATTCTCGCACCTCGTCGTAAAAAGAGCATGTATTATTCACTTGGTTACGGCTTTATCTTATTCCTCAAGTGTGTCATGACATTTGAACAAGCGGATATCGAACGAACTCTCGAAGCTCTTAAGCAAACAATTCAACTTGCTCATGCACAACGTAAAAAGGACGCTGGTTGGCTTGACAACATTACCACATGGATGAAAGGAACCAATGTACAGCAACTCAAGACCATGACACGAGTTCATCGACATGCTGTAAGTTTATAATAATTTGGGGGGTGGGGTTAGGAGAGAAAAAAGGGGGGAGATGCTTATCTGGCATTTGATAGGAACTTGTCCATGCCGAAGCTTATTTGCTCAAGGCATTACTCAGCATTGTTCATGATGAAAGCATTGTATCATTTCTCAGAGAAGGTCTCAACATCCGTAGCAGTTACAACACCTATCGTACATTGGAAAGATACATTGACATGGTACAAGATGAAGCTGCAGCTGGCAAGGATATCACAAGCTATCAGCTGGATGATCATTTTACTTCGGGCGTAGCACTTGGTATCGGTTGTTTCAACATTATCCTATCGTTACTTCCCACTACGGTTGTCAAGGTTGCCGAATTTATGGGATTCTCAAGTGATCGTGAACATGGTCTCCAAGTGCTTGAATCCATTGGTGCCTGGGAAGAATATCGTGGCAACGACAAACGACCTATCGCCGACCATGCGTTGATGAAGGATGAAGGATTACGTAGACAATTGTGTGACATGGTACTCATTTGTTACCATATTGTCCTTTCCAAAATGATACCCTTGCCAAATATCGACCAAGACTTTGCTATGAAGATTCTCGATTACAACTTGACTCTTTATCCTTCAGGCGTCTTCTTCCTTTACTTTTCAGGTCGTGCACTTGCCAGTAAAAGCGAATTGACAAAGGCAAAAGATCAATATGAAAAGGCTATCCATACCCAGCAGGACTGGAAGCAATTGCAGCACATTTGTTATTGGGAGGTACGTGTGTCAATTTAAAAAGAGATGCTTCTTATCACTTGCTGACATAGCTTGCATTTAATTAGTTGGGTATTATCAGTATCATACAAAAGGACTGGCAACGATCCTATGACATTTATGATGAACTTGCAAGAGAAAGTAATTGGTCCAAGGCTGTTTACACATATCTGAAGGCCCTGGCATTGTACATGATGGCACAAAAGAAGGATGGCGAGGAGCAAAGCAAGATGATGAAGCAAGTGCATGATATTATGAAGGACGTCAATGGTTCCAAGCAGAAGATTGCTGGAAAATCCATTCCCATGGAGGTAAAGTGGTTATATTTAAGGAATGGGTGGATCATAAAAGAAGATTAACATGATGTGCCATTTAGAAATTCATTTCGAGAAAGTCTCGCAAGTTTATTGAACAAGACAACTACTTGATTATGCCTGATTTGGAAATCTTGAACGCATTCACTGCATATGATTTCATGCCAGCAGAAATATTACAACAAAATCTTGACTTGATCAACAAAGAGCTGGATGCACTTAAAGACGACACTCAACGGAAGCATTATTACGACGATCTCGCGCTTGTGCATTATCTCCGCGCTCAGGTAGCGCGTCTTATATTGACCAAACACAATGGCGACAAGCAGATTCTTACAGCTTTGCACCATACTTCAGTCGATATTGTACTAGAAAATGCCAACAAGATCGAGCTGGATCATTACATTTATTATTTCACACGATACGAAAAGGCACGCATGTATATTGAAGAAAAGGACTTTACATCCGCTGAGAAAGAGATCCAAATCATTGTGCGTTCTGCAGAAAAGGGACAATACAATGTGGGAGCTGGTCCTCACGCCAAGAACAAATATAGTCTGGAGAATGCTTTGGTCTTCAAATGTCATAATTGTGAAGAACAAATCCAATCACTCAAGAAATCAGCATCGACCCCATCCAAACAAGATGATGATGATATCGATTAAGAGAACCCTTCACATCCTCCCTATCACTCCATCTTATTTCATCCTCCACTTTACATTTTATCATAGAAGCACACATTGTATCATCACCTCACTGTATTAAATCGCATCCACACCCCCGTTTTAAAAGGAAACAAGATCATTATTTAATGTAATGGCATCGGATAATTGGATAAGCGTATGAATGTAATGTGTGTGTGTCATTGTTGAATGTGGGTAGTCTACTTTTTTTTTGTTGTCGATTGCTGGTAATATATGAATACATTTACCATCCTTCCCATTCGTCATCCGAATCTTTGGATGTTGTCTTTTTCGATGCTGCTTCTCTCAAAGGTGTTCGCGAACGCACGTTGGTTGACGAGGACTTGGTACCATTCAATCCAAAAGGCGATGCACTACGTGAACTGAGTGGAGTAGTGGTAGATTGTTGTTGTTGTAAGGAAGAAATGGTGGAACTGAAGAAATCATCGTCGTGATTATTTTGAGGAGTGGATCTTCCAGAACGGGTATCAAAGTTGTTGTAAAGCTCTTGGGTCTATTAAATATATGAATCTCCTATTCAATCACAAGCTCATCATTCTTTGTTTACCTTTCTGCTGAACGAGTTGACATAATCATTCACATTACTTCTCAAGTTGGGATCATTCAATTGTTCATTGGCGTATCGTCCCAGTTGTCCAGCACCCTGAGCAGCAACACGTGCCCCTTCTACAGCCACTTTGCCAAGTTCCTCCA
Organism: Lichtheimia hyalospora FSU 10163; assembly: GCA_025094155.1. NCBI lineage: Eukaryota > Fungi > Mucoromycota > Mucoromycetes > Mucorales > Lichtheimiaceae > Lichtheimia > Lichtheimia hyalospora. Next base: position 252,565 of record PTRB01000008.1, read on the forward strand.
TACCAGACGAGAACATGGACCAACCCTTGCTAAGAGCAGTCATTGGATCGTTCATAATATCTTGTAAATCAGGTGCACCAGAAGTATTTCTTGAATGTTGATTCTCAACTAGAATAGATTGTCAGTTTCTATACTAGGTCAATAAAGTAAAAAAGATACTCACAGGCTGGATTACCAAAACCAGTATACTTTCCACCTTGGCTTGGAGGGAGATGGCTGATGATTTTGTGCAACAAAACATTAGCATAAATGCATAGTACCAATCTCATAAAAGAAATACTTACTCTGGTCGATTTTCATTAGCACTACCCAATTGTGCAAAGTATGCTTCATTTCGTGCCTTGTCGGATACATTGTTGAAGCTAGCTGGTGATGCAGAACGTGGACTTGGGGAAAAGCCATCTGTGCGACCAACAGGTGTTGAATTCAAAGAACGAGTGGATCCACCAGTGGAAACCATGGGGCGCTTGGCTGAAGAAGCAGCAAGTGGCGATGGTGTCCAACTACGACCTTCAGCTTCTGCCGATAACTACAATACATTCAGTAACCCATCGATATCATCACATGATTCCATATAAACCCACCTTGTCACGATATAACGCAGCACATTGAGAATTGTACTTTTGATCCATTGACATATTGGAAGAATAGTCGGGTTGCGATTCAAAGAATGCCTTGGCTTTTTGGTTGCCACCAATCTATCAATAATACTACCCATCAGCATACATGCATGCATTACATTCCCATATCATTCTCTAGTTGTACCTCCATCTTTTTGACTTGGTCGTCATACCACTTGTCCATACCAATTGAACGTACAAAGCTATCCAGACATAGTTAGCTCCAATAAAGCCTGATCGTAAAAGGACAATTCACGATGCCAACCTGATGTGCACACCAAATCCCCGATGGATACCAGAACAATCAAGACAGATGAAGATGCCATAAGAAACACTTGCCCATTGCGGATTGGGTGCACCACAATCGAAACAAGTGCGGTTCTCTCCTCGTCGCTGGAGTTCGTAGAGTTTTTGTTTGTATTCGGCAGACATGGCTATTATCGATCCGTACAATAAACATATGAGTAACTCTGATGCGATGCTTCATGACTACCAATTAGTGTTCGGTCTACTTGCCTCTTCCGACGAGAGTGTATTTGAAGGGAGAGGGTGTGCTTAGTTCAGATATAAGAAAAGGGGGCAAGTAGGAGGATTAGTTTAGTTATCATTATCATCTCGTCCTTTTTTTTGGCACCTTTCCATATTGAAGCATCCAATCAGAAACCAGGCTTTATTTGACATCAATTGGTTATTGACTACTTTAAATGGATATAACCTGACAATGCATCACGAGCTTTGCAGTAACCTAAGCATACTAATTCAATAATACCCACCAGCAAAATCACTGGCAAGAAAATAATGATCCACAATACTTGACGAATACGTTCGAGCCAAAGCAATGTAGCTGATTCATCTCTCTTCATCTTGAATAATCCTGTAAAGATCCAGCCTGCAAAGCCAACGATGAGATCAATAGCAACTGTAGGGATGAACATGCCATAACTTGGTCGCTTGATAATAGCACGTTCAGCAGCAAATGTACGTTGAATGGCACCCAGACGTGGATAGAGAGTGATAAGAGTTGTCAAGAACGAACCAGTGAGTAAGGCACCGAGAATGAGTAACATGGCTGCAAGATAAAAGAACAGCATGACACCAGCAGCTTGTGGCTGATAATAAAGTGTGTCTGGAATAGCAGGTGCATGTAATGCTCCAAGAGCAAGATGGCGTAAAAGTGTCAAGCAATCCATATCATTGTGTTGAAGAGCAGCAAGACCCAACCAGAAAGCCAACAGTGTCACAATGGCAACACCAAACACCCACAATGCATCCACCACACATCGACTTACGAGGTGACGTGCTTTGTACACTGACCAGCATAAATTATCTTGCCATAACACAAGTCGGAAGATCATCAAGGGTGTTGCCCATACAAGGAATATGTACGAGCATGCAATGAGTGCATTTGCTTTCTCCACATCAGAATCGTTCGCCAAACCAACGAGACGTAACACAAAGGATGCAGTAAGGAAACCAGCTGTCGTCAATGACAAATACGTGGATGGATGATGTAATGACTTGATAGGATGAAGAAGCAATGTTCCAAGTTCAAGTAGTACATCGGAGCACACAAATACATAGTAAGCATACTCGAATGGATGCAAACCACTGTTCCAATAATCATCATTGGCAAGTGTAGCAAAATGAAGACCCAAATAAGCAAGACCAACAAGAAGACTAGCTCTGGCTTGATAACGTGGAGTTGCCCAACGTGCCAAGTAGAATGCAACAGGTCGAAGAGCATTTGGGATATTGAATTGTTTCCATACGTTGCATGGGTGGTATGGAACTTGCTTCCAATCTTCGCATGTTCCACGCGACAACCAACAGTCCTTTCATGTTTCATATGCACGTATTAGCTTTTCGTGATTGCATTATTTGGTTTCCCACACAGCTTACATACCTCAATGATCGATTGTACTTTAGTGTTGGCCAAAAAGTGCTGGCAATCGTTGACAACGGCCCATTCAATAGCTATTCGTAATAGAATACTAGTTAGTTCATGTGTGATTTGAAATAAATAGAAATGATATGTCATTACCAGAACGACCATCCACCCATGGACGAATGAAGAATTCCTGTAAAAGTAGGGGTTGTGAACTTGCTGATGCTTTGAGACCATATTCCATGGTAGAGAGTGCAAGTTTTTCCCAGCTTCCATTGGTTTCCTTGGATTTGGCAATAGCCAACAATGCACACACAGAACCAGCACGTGCAATATTCCAAATATCATGCTCAAGAGGTGGAAGTGTAGGAATCACAATAGGTTTGGGAGCTGGTTGTTGTTGCTGTGAAGGCACAGGATCCACTTCGGAAGGCTGTTCCGTAGTATGTTGTTTTTTGAGACTGCTACTGGATCCCCCCTGATTTTCGTGATGATGGTGAAATAGGTGATGGTGATGATTCTTGTCCTTGTGACCAAAAAGACTTGCACTGCTTCCCCATCCATGTTCAACCTTCCATTGATCTGTAGCAGCTCTCAATGCATGGGAGATGATATCACGCTTACGCCTTCTTGTACCCAATACACTTTCCTCATCACTATCACTGGATGAACTATCGCTATCTTGCTGCTGTGGCTGTGGGGTGGGTGGTGGTGGTTGTGATGCTTGAGCAGCAGCTTCACGACGTGCAGCCAATTCCTTTTGCTGTTCAATATACAACTTGGCCTTGTTATGTTGACGAATGGTCTTGCGTATAGTCTTGACAAGGAGATCAGCTGGCACTCGTGGTTGATCTTCGTTGTTGTTGGTGGTGACAACTTGAGCACCTGCTTCAATATCAACCACAGCTGTCAAGGTACGCTGTTCACCAGAATAGTTGTTTCCAGAACCAGAACCTAACAAGCCAGTGCGCTCAGTGGCATCTTGCCCTTTCCCATTGCCTTCGGTGACCATGTTTGCAAGAGTGAAAACTAATGAAAGAAAGAGATGGTGGTATTGACAATCGGCTGAAAAGAAAAACAAGATTATATCGGGATTTAAACACTACTGTTGACATTTGGCGAAAAGGTCGCATGCGTTTGTGTAACGTTGTGCAATTTTGCAGTGGTGTTTAACGGTTGAACGGCGCCATTGCACTCATTTTCTCGGAACCATCCGTTTACTATCCGCTCACTAATACATTTCTCAAACTAGGGTATCATAGCAAAAAAGAAATATATAGGTTGACTAGCATCCGTAACAAGTGATGGGAAACAAGTGGGAATCGTGAATTATGCAAGGACTATCTTTGAGCGTGGGATTTCATCTTGATGCTCATCCCATTGGATCTTCATATGCAAACATTCGGATACCATTGCAAAATGGAAACGAATTCTTGGTGTCACCAATTTTGTTCCAATCCAACCATCCACACGAATGTACAGAGAATATCAGGAAATAACACAAGAATACGATGGTGTCCCATTCTTCATCTCCATGATCTGATTGTTGGCTACATTCATGCAAAGAAGAAGGTAGTACTTTTAACTCATTACGCATAATCACGCGTCATGCCGATACTAGCCGACTTATATGTGTACTAAAATAATGTCCTTGGACATTCGATACGAGCGAAGTATTATTAAGATAAAATATGAAACTCTGTGTAATATGCACTATTCTATGTTTGCGCTATCATGGTGCTTGTTACTCTTGGTTGAATATGACCTATCAAGGGTATCAAGTCATGCATCGCGAAACGCGACATAGTTTCATGCGTGTTAATCCTGCAGTATTAGCGCGTGACCGTGGCGCGCGATTAAAGTGATTGGGTATTGGCAATACGCGCTTTCGTTACACCACCTTCTCCTCAATGTCCCAAGAGATCAACCCTTCATCACCATCCAAACGTGCATTTCGAACTTTCTTTAAACCGTCATCCGGTGATCAGTCCAACTCTTCTAATGGGTCCAGTAGCGATCGGCCAACAGGGCAGAGAATTAAAGTTCACAAAGGATCTCCAGTATGGGGATCGTCAAGGACGAACGATCGATCACAGAGTAGTACACCATCACCACCATCGTCTTCCAATATAAATAGTACCTCCAAGACAACCTTTATTCAAAAACGTGGACAAAAACGGCAGCAGAAGCTACCTATATCACAACCAAAGAAAGCGAGTCGACCAAGCAGCCCTGCACAACCATCACCATCACCACAACCACAATCATCAACTAAACCATCACGGCCTAGCGTTCCTGAACCTTTATGGCCTGATAAGGATTGGTTTCAAGGTGGACACATTGGTGTTGATACCCATCGAGAAAGGGGTCATTTCGATTTTAATAATCACAGATCATCACGCAACTATGCCGAATGCATTATGGATGACAACGATATCGATTTCTTTACACAACGTGCCGAAAAGCGCAACAGCAATAAGCAACCATCATCACAAACACAACGACAATTACCAAAGCATCATCATTTATCCGCTTCTCAGATAGAGAACTTTATGCAATCAGTTTATCCTCATGGAATGAAATCACCAGCATGTCAATCATTGTACACATCCACTTTTATCACCCCATCATCCACACCCTCTCGAAGATCACAAAGTAATATGCTCTGGAATGAAAAATATCGACCTTGTTGTGTACAACAGTTGCTAGGCAACCGGGATGATCATGTGTATCTACGAGATTGGCTACATCAAATGAAAGTCATGTCACCAGCAGCACTCGAACAATTGAAACAACAAAAGAGTCAACAAAAGTCGAATCGAAAAGATTTATTTGAAAACATTCCTATGGGTGATGAAGGCGATGATGATTTCATGCCCACGAAACGACACCGTGTTCGATCCAATAAGCCAGTCCCCGAACAACCAATCCAATCGAATCTGCTATTGATGGTGGGCAAACCGGGTACTGGTAAAACGGCATCAGTATATACAGCAGCTGAAGAAGCTGGTTACGAAGTGTTTGAAATACATCCTGGAGTAAAACGCTCTGGCAAGGATCTGACATCCAGTGTGGGAGAAATGACAGAAAGCCATCTGGTTGCTTTTGATGGTAAAAGTGGCGATACTCCATCACGTGATAGTTCACCAAAACCATCCAAAGCGAGCGTTGATTTCTTTCGACAATTCGTCAAGAAGAAACAAGAAGAAATGCCTACTCCACCATCATCACAATCTATTCAACAACAACAATCATCTATTGTGGATCTAACATTAGAGGAGCCTACACCATCTCAGGAACCAAAACAAAGCCTGGTGCTTTTGGAAGAAGTGGATAATCTTTATGAAGATGATAAGGGATTCTGGCCTGCAGTGGTCGAACTAGCGCAAAAGAGTAAACGGCCCATCATCCTTACATGCAATGGCAAGTAGAAACAATACATTGAAATATAGTTTATACTAATGATACATTGTTTTATTCAGATATCAATGTGGTACCACTAGAACAACTATTCTTGCAAGCTGTGTTGATGCTCAAGCCCCCAAAGAAAGATGAACTTCTTGCCTACTTGCAGCTAGTTTGCTTTGCTGAAGGATATCTTGTTCACCCTGCTGATCTTGCTGGATTATTCGCTACTATTGGATACGATGTACGACAATTGATGATGACACTTCAACTCTGGTGCATTCGACACAGTGCCAAGAATGATGATGATGAGGAGGGAAAGGAGGATCGACCCGACAAGGAGCTACCAAAAAGGGACCAGGAGGAATCAACAACAGCAGCGGCGGCAATTTCGACAACATCATGCATATACCACGAATGCCCCCGGTTATTTGAAGATTACACTGGTATCGGTGGTTATTTTAGTAGACCGGAATGCCTTGCACAACTCTTTCACCTTGAACAACCACATTCAAAAACGGGATTGGATCTGATCAAGTTTTATGAGCATTATTCTCAAGGAGATCATGTCCATGTGGATAATGAAGAAGATGGATTAGATACAGTATTAAGTGCATTAGAAGCGGTGACATGTTTAGATCGGAAACAAGGACAGGTAAGAGAAAAAAGAAAGAGAGAACGAGTTGATATTATGTCGTATTGTTAACACGGTGATATATGTACAACTTAGGAGCATGAATGTGATGAATATGGACCCTCTTCAGCGGATCGACCCATTGGATATAAACCACTGTGGAAAATACCGAGCAACACAGACCACTTGTTCTGGGATTATGGTGACAGCATGGCAACAAGGACATGGGTGGCAAATTATGAACGACTCAAGAACAAAGATTGGTTAATGTCAACCTTGTGGGAACAGTTACTAGATGTCAGGTACATTCTTCTCTTTCTCTCTTGATGACGGGGTGGATTGTTGGCAAAAGGGGGTGAATCACTCCTTGACACATGCAATTTAAACTCAAACGTATTCCACATTTACAGATCAGAAGCAGCAGGGGATTGCATCACCGCTTGTGAAGCATTGCTGACACTACGAACTGCTGTCTTGTCAGATGAACCCATCTTGAATGATTATCTTCCTCATATTCGATCCATGTGTATTAATGATCAAGGTGTCGCCAGTCGTGGTCGTAGTCTTCGAACCAGGAGAAAACGACATTATTTCGACCTTTCAAATGACCAACGACAGATATTGCTTGATCCTCCGAGATACAATGATATCACCAAATCATGGTGCGATAGTTTAGAATATATGTTTACAATGCATCTTGAGGAATGGTTATAAAGAAGATCCAAAAAAGAAAGTTTGATCCGAGAATGGTTGATGCTGCTGCTGGTGCATGATGTTGCATGAAATACCTGACAACAACAATGTGCCACCCATTATCACTATCACTACCACTACTACATATTGAGCGTGTATACAATCAAGGAGCATGTGTGTGTTTGCGTTGTGAGATTTTATTTTCTCAGTGGATGCTAATGCTTCTTTGGTAGATTGAATCTCTTTCCTCTGTCCCCTTGTTTCTCCTTTTCTGCTAGTTTACACACACACACGCATCTCGCGCGCTTTCATTCTTTCTTTCTTTTTTTCTTCTTTGTGTGTTCGCTGCTTTCTCAAACACCCCTCGCAACAACAACAACAACAACAACAACAACAACAACAACGCAGCGATAAGCCAAGAGGGTCAATTCCCCCAAAACCCGCCGACACTATCTACACACCGCGTCCATAGTACACAATGACCCTTCCAGACACGATTGAGAATCGGTTTGACGATGACATTGTTCCACCACCCACGTCCATTCAACAAGTAACCAACTCCACCAATAAGGGAATTCAACCTTGCCGTGCTTGTGGAAAATTATGCGTGAAACGAAACGGACCACTGGTGAAAGCATTAGGCGAGATATATCATTATCAATGCTTTGTTTGTGAGGTATATTTTCATTTATTCTTATGGGGGAATAGTAAAATGTGGGTGTGGTGATATGGATATCAGTATTGGTGCTTCAAATGTGATACACAAACACCATACAGTGAAGGAGAAAAGCAATATCCATTTACTCGATAGCAGATATCAAGGAGCAGAGCAATGATAGGGATGGGTGGCGACATTAATTCTATATGACCTTATGTTTGGCCTATGATAGGGAGGATGATAAAGTGCACAAAGAGATGGATGATTACCGGGTGATGGTGATTTTTGTGGAAAGGGAAAAAACAAGGGGTTGATTTATGGTCTGAGTGAAGGAGGAGGAGTATAAGGGAAGGAGTAGAGGAGGAGGAGGAGGAGGGTCAGTGGGTTGACTTTTGGCAAAGCACAACAAGACATTTGATCTTTTATAGTAACTCGGGATTTTTCCTGGTTTAGGATTGCCACAAACTGGTTGCCGACAAGTTTTACGCATTGGAGATCAAGAATGATTATCGTATTGTGTGCGAGCAACATTATTATACACGACTCGGCCTTATTTGCAAACAATGTCATCAACCCATCTTTGGTCCTGTTGAACCAGGTCTCGAATATCATCTTGAATGCTTACAGTGCCCTGATTGTGTCGCCAATGAACAGCAAAGCGAGGATGGTTCATGCTTTGAATTCCGTGGTCAAGCTTATTGTCGATACCATTTCTCCATGATTCCGGATACACATTGTGCTGGATGCGATCAAGCGATCCTTAAGCAATTTGTGGAACATCATAGTTATCCTGGAAAAAAGTGGCATCCCGAATGTTACATGATTCAAAAGGTATTGCAATTGAATGTTTATATATCTATTTCCATCACTTCTTACACAACAACCAACAGTTCTGGAATATACGACTCGTGGATGTAATGGGCGTGACACATCGTGATGGTATGATATACTGTTGCTTTAAGAATGGTGTCACTACAGTAGTGTTGATCATTGGTATTTTTTCATTTACGCCAAAACACTAGATCCCCGATCCTTGACCGCTGATCGATTACGTGAACTACAGAATGCCATGGAAACCAAAGTCATCCGTATATGGACCGATCTTTCAGCCTTTCAAGAATCATCTGCAACATGCATTTCTGATATGTTGTTTCACATTGCTGCTGGAGCGTACATGGAGAGTATGCGCATGGCAAGTCAGTTTATTCTGCATCTTGAAGTTCTATTTGCTGCTCTGGATACAATTGGCTCAATATCAGCCGAGAAAGGAGAAGGTAAATTATATGGGCACATTATCTGTGATGTGACATTGATGATAACCAAACAAACATTTTTACTTTAGAATTGAAATGCGATATTGAAACTCGGTCTATATGCAGTCAAATTATAAGCATATTTCAACTGTTGACGCAGGATGGCAACATGGGATGCACCAAAACAGCCGATACAGGTGTTACCCAAGAGTTACTTTCATTGGTGACAGGAATGGCCCAGAATTTGAAAAGCCTGATACGCATTGGTCTCGCTCAAGCCCTTTGTTTGGTAAGAATCATCAAAAAGAGTTATCACTGGTACTACGGATCAGCATGCTCATCATCTATTATACACACGCCACCCAATCGCCCATTTTTTCTACGCGCGTCATCCCCTTTCATACTTCTTTTAGGAAACTGATCATCATATTCAAGACGCCATATCTCTTTTTCTTTCAAGATTATTGCCTTTGGAAAATCAACGCGTATGGATGGCAGGAAGATATTGGTTCAAGGACGAATCCCACAACATAATGACAGCAGCAGCACATGATAGTAACAACAACAACACCCTTGAAATGATGACATATCAACGTAATGTTTCTCAGTGTCAACATTGTAATCAACCTGTCGATGATGAATGTATTCGTAAAGGAGTTTTACGCTGGCATATATTATGCTTCAACTGTACACGGTGTCATTGCCAACTAGCCAAGGAGCTTGATAGGGCGCGACTCGATGAAACCCAGTTGACACTTGAACACGGAGTTATCCTATTCTGCAATGATTGCTGCACCACTAAGGGATGTCAAGACCCACCTTTTAGGCACATGAGCCGATGGGAGCAGTGCCTGGATCTTGTAAAATCGGCATTAGGACAGCTGTACACCTCTCCAACAGAAGCAGGTACCGTGATTGTGCATCCGATTTTCAAGGAGATACACACATATGAGTGGCGGGCAAGGGTGAAAAAGATATTGATTAGGGGCGAGTAACTAAAGAGGGCATTATAATAGGCAGGATACCAGATGACACGAGTAGACAAACCACGCTGCACGACTATGAAACCAAGATAAATACAGCTGCAAGGAAAAGTAAACGGCAATCCTCTCTTTTGCGTTTAATGAACCGAAGCACCACACGACGACAGTCATTATTCGGCTCAGTTCACTTGACTCATGTGAAACGCACCGACAATTCATCATCACCACCACCATCTTCTACTTCTCCTACTTGTTCTACACCTACTTGGAGATGGCGTTATCATCCAAATCAGTCCACTTTTACAATGAAACGTGCAACTACTATTCGAGAAACATCATCACCTATCAGCAACAACAACAACAACAGCAACAATACACTTGGACGTTTTGGAAGTATTCGACGAGCCTTGAGTACCAACCGCCGTGAACGCAGGCCGCTACATGGCGTATTTGATCGCTACCACAACAAGAAAACACATTCCACTACTGTATTAGATCAACAACAACAAGGCCAACAGGCATCCATTTGTACTTTTGACACCTTTGACGCCACAGCCACGATTCACTCCAACATCAACTGTAATAGCAATCATATTAATGGTGCTACTACTACAAGTGGTGATGGTACTAGTGGAAATAATACATCAACAATACCAGAAACTACATGTCAACAAAATCATTCAGGAGACCTTGGTGATATTCAAGACACCGTATTACGATACATGGCAGCTTTATACATTGAAAGTTTAGTGCGTGGCTCCTTTTCTTTGGAGGAACTTGTGGCGTTGACAGAAACAAAACGAGCAACATCATCCTTGTGGTACAGATTCAAGAATCATATTCGTGTAGGAGGTAGTGGAGGAGGAGGAGGAAAACATCATCAACATCACCATTATGCAGCTCATCTCCTATCCTCTTCCTCCTATGGTGGCAATCATAACAACAAAACATTTGGCGTCTCTCTCGTTGCCATCGCCAAAAGAGATCATCATCACCGCCATCAACCTGCATCCGTTTTTCAAGATATGCTTTCTCAAGGCACACATCCACTTGCACCTTATTATTTCTCATCCAATGCACTTGTACCAACCTTTATGAAGAATTGTATCCTTGCATTATGTCGCATGGGTAAGTGTCATTGGTACCACCTATTCGTTCATGTATACTAACAGCACTATGTAACACATTCATGTAGACATGTCATTGGAAGGTGTCTTCCGCAAGAACGGCAATGTGCGTGAATTGAATGAGATCTGTGATACGGTTAATCGTGATGCTACTTCATTGATTTATTTGGATGAGACGCCTATTCAGCTTGCAGCATTGTTAAAGCGATTCTTGCGTGATTTACCCGAGCCATTATTGACATTTAAGCTTTACGACTTGATGATTGCATCGATCCGTAAGTAATTCAACAGCATCAATGACACAGTTTGAGTAACATGATACACTTTATAGATATACAAGAGGAAAGCAAATCCAAAATGGTGCTTCACTTGGCATGTTGCATGTTACCTAAAGCAAACAGGGACACGATGCAAATGCTGTTTCTTTTTTTGAAATGGGTGGCAACGTTTCATGAAACCAACAAGATGGATGTGACGAATCTAGCTCGAGTTATTGCGCCCACTGTGTTTTATTCATCTGCTGCAACCAAGGAGCTCACAATTGAAAGGCAACAAAGTGCACGAGATGAGATCAAGGTTGTGGAAATGCTCATTCGGTATCAAGAAGAGTTCTGTATGGTAAGTTTGTGGGAACAAAGGAGCACACGCGTCATTTGGGTGTGCGCATGGACCAAGGGGAATCATTATGTGTATGGAGAAATGCATCTCTAATTACGGCAAATGATTAAATATAGGTACCAGAACCACTGGTCAGCATTGTGCAGGATCCCAAGGCTGTTGATTATCTGGGTGATCCGAAACAAGCACTTCGATTCCTTGATTATCACAACCGTCACGATTTTCCATCTTGTCTTGGTAACAACGAGAACATTGGCGTACCAACACCACCATCATCTCCTCCTCCTCCTACAGCATCAAGGTCCATATCACCTCTCACCCTTCGTCGCTCATGGATCCCAAGACGTGACTAGCCCTTTACACTTCATTATTCGTATACCACCTATTCTATACTTTTACACATGTTATCTTATATATTGTATCCTCCATTGTAAAGCTTTATTAATGATAAACAAACGATCCACATGCTTTCATTAGCATATGTAAACAACCCACAACATAAAAGCGTAAAATGGAACCCTGGCTGCTGCCTTGTTTGTGGCAAATGCACTGTTAACTCCTCTACTGCCTACAACATTCGCGCGCGCTTTCTCTCTCGGAATCAAGTATCCGACTTTATACCGATTGGATATCATTCCATGAGTGCATGATTTCAGTTCTCCTTTTCCAACAACTGCATGAGATATCTACTTGGTCCATGCTTTTCTCATGTATTGGAGCCCTTATCACTTTGACCTGTTCAATATGCACACTCTCCTTTTGCCTTCCAACTTTTTTAAGATTCAGCCCAAGGCGGACACATACACATATCTGCAACACACTCACTCACACGTGTACCCCAACATGTCGAAGCGGTGTTTGCATTTCTATCCAATCAATCATGTCATGTTTAGAGACGGGTCCCTTACTCGTCTTGACGTGATTACGGCCCAAACAAACATATACGTCATGGGAAAAAAACACAACGCAGTTACCGTGATCTAGAATACACAAACATGATAGCTTGAAGGATTTATTGCGATACACCTTATGCCTAGTTGATGGCGAGAAGCTCAACATCAAAGACAAGAGTGGAGTTGGGAGGAATGATGGGAGGGAAACCACGGGGACCATAGGCGTAATCAGGAGTGCAAGTCAACTTGGCGCGTTGACCAATAGATAATTGAGTGACACCTAATAAGAGAGAGAGTGAGTTGTTTTTATCCATGAATTCATCATATATCTCTTACCTTCATCCCAACCACGGATGACCTGACCAATACCAATGGTACACTGGAAAGGTTCGTTACGATCACGGGAAGAGTCAAACTTGTTACCGTTGGTCAAAGTGCCAGTATAGTGGATAGTGACCTTATCACCGGCCTTGGGGAAGTTTTTGCCATCGCCAGGAGTAGTAGTTTCAACACTGGTAGATGATAGCATTAATAAAAAACGAACGTCCACATGCATCATGAACAAAATTTCTTACGTGACACCCATGATTATTATGTGATTTGGGAAAAGAGGATAAGGATGGAAAATTCAGCGCAAACGCGTCAAAAATATGCAACAAAAAGTCGTAGTACGTCACACGCCCTTGCGATTATCATTCAATACCCGCTTCGAATAGAAGGTTGCATTTGTGTGAAACCCATCTTTCTCTCTCTTAGATTAGCTCTATAGCAGTAGTAAGATGATGGGTATGTGTGTGCTTGATTGATTCATTTAAAAGGGACATAAAGAACACTTGTAAACAAAGAGGATATGTGATGTACAATGAAATATATTATGGATCATGGTTAAATGAATGTTATTGTTGCATATAATATATCATCCAGCCAGTGTTTGATTGTGCCTGATGCATGGAAACTGATCCATTGAATGCTCTTTGAAGGATTGAAATTGGGAGATTATGGGGTATTATGCCAGGTGTGGATCAACTTTTGTATCATTTGACATATTGTGGCATTGTTGTAGATCAAAGTTTATTATAATATAAAGCTATCGTAAAAGCTATCAATGGTATAATGTCGATGGATAAAAAATGCTTTTTGCCTGCATTCACCATGCCAACGGATTAAGTGAGTTAAAGTGGGATTACTATTATCGGAATAACTGATTTCATTTGCCTTGTTCCTCTTCCACTTGCCAAAATGACCGATCCTGCAATGACAAAGCATAATTCGGAACAGGTAGGACATTCCTTCCTCTTTTTCTTTTCTCTTGCCTCTCTCTTGTTGCAACATGGAATCATTGAACGCTTTAGACGCACAGCAATCCTTGCAAAACCCAACGAGTTCACCATCGCCAGGTCAGTATTGTAATACCGTGGGAAGAGACTCCCTTACTCACCACCCGTATCCGTGGTCACCCATCTTGTAGATCAATGCAACAATGAACGAAGTGATAACTCGGTTGAATCTGAACAGTTGTCTCCAACTACTGGGAAGAAGCGAGCTATTGAAGAAATTGATGTCAAGGATGATGATACCTCTACATCCAGTAGTACACCCACACCCACACAACAACAACCACAACCTAGGAAACAACGTCGACCACGAAAAGCACCCCATGAACTATTGAGTGAAGCTGAAAAGAAAGCCAACCATATTGCATCAGAACAAAAACGAAGGCAAAATATCAGACTTGGATTCGAACAGTTAATTGAGGTGGTACCAGCATTGAGTCAAGGCAATCGGAGTGAAGCTTTGATCTTGCAGAAATGTAAGTCAAGTACACATTATAAGTGTTGATAAGATTCACTCATATCATTGAAAGCTGTGGAACATATTCGACATTTGGTATCAACCAAAAATGATCTCAAGAATCAGGTTCGAAGTTTACAGGAACAACTGGGTGAACCAAGTTATGATGATGATGTGAGTTGGGAAATATGCGTGAGTGGTTGGCTTATACTAATCTTTTTCATCTTATGTAGTCATCCGAAGATGAATTGGCTTATTCGGTTCTTGGCAGATGATCACAACAATACTCGATTACAAAGAGAGAGATACTCATTTCTTCCTCCCACACTTATATATACTACCTACCCACCCCAGCATCCAAATATTGTATTCACATTCAACTCGCTTTCTTTGGAAAAAGTATAAAGTCAAATCAAAAGTCAACAATGAAGGATGTGTGAACTTGTCGTAAGAACAGTAATATCATGGCGGTGTAAAAAAAAAAAAGAAACAGCACTGCAGTTTTCAGCTGTATGATCCCGCAACGTCCCTGATGGCGACATTGACATTTTGTATCACATGAATATCAGTTGGTTCACATTTTCATGCAAATTGGAAACTATGGTGATCTGTGAGCTCATAATAAGCTTTGATTCCATCTCAATGGTTAGCTATGCATATAAAAAGGTGATATGGGAGATGCCATCAAAGTTTTACGTTGCATATATTTAGCAACGAACAAGACCAACATTGTTTTGCATCTTCATGCACAGACAACTAAAAGGTCCGCTGCTTCTCTCTCGAACGATCGTCAAACTCGTCTTGTTCCACGAATGTGATAATGATTACACTAATGATCATGATATTATATTACTTCTTTGTTCTTCTCATTAAGCTTAAGAATGTTGATAACTTGGATAAAGAGGATCTTTAATAGGTAACAATGCGCCAGTATAGATGGGGGATAGCAATACAAAGAGACCAAGGGCAGGTTTAAGGAGATCTGACATGTTCCCCCTCGAGGAGTCGCTTAGCTCTTGTCCAATACTGCCCGCTCTTCTGATGATGGATGGTGCATCAGAATTTTTGCATTTCGTAAAATGGCATTATTTATTGGTTTCAACATATCCTTTTTGCCATTGAACGGATGTTTCCCCTCTCATCCCTTTTTCTTCACTTGATCCATGTCAGAGACATCCAAAAAGAACACGCATCATTCTACAAAACATGAGAAGCATCATCATACATCATCATCGCATCATCATCATCATACACCAGCAGTAGCGATTAAACCAACACCCAGTATCAATAGTCATTCCCCTTTTATACAATTCATTAATCCAGCCCATGACGCGATACCAGTGAGTCGACATGTGCCATTCACCAGCATGCCTTTTACTACTAGTGCTACTTCAACTGCAGCATCGATTACACCTTCAGTTCCTATTATTACGGATTCATCCAACGGCAAACATGCTAATGATAATCTTGTGGGAACCATGCTCGGTACTTTGGGTGGATTCACTGTCTTGTTGATGGCAATCATTATCTTTACGAGTGTAAAACGTTCGCGACGTCGAGCACGTCAAAACATAAACCAGCAAGGTCGTGGTGGTGTTGTTGGTAAACGAGGATGGGGAATACGAGATAGTTGGTATAGTGATACTTTATCGACTTGTCCATCGACATTGCCGCCACCTTACGACGTGGGATATGATGACCATGATAAAAAGGAGCAACCAACATCAGGGGTATCGGGGAAAGACCAGCAGCTGCTGCAACCACCTTCACCCACAGCAGTATGCACTACCAACAAGACATTGCAGTACGCTCCCCAACTAGCTTACAGCCCAACCAGCTACAGTGCTTTTGATATGACAAAGCACGATATTGAAAAACAACAACAACAACAACAACCCATGCCACCTAATAGCGCAGTAACATCCTCTAATGTACGCAACTCGCTTCAATACGCGCCCCAACTGGCATTTAGTCCAAGTTTTCATACGAGTAATTTGATAAGTGGAATCGACATGTCACAGGAAACATTACCACCTGTGCCTTTTATCAGCCGATCCACACCTTCAAATGAAAGAGGAGGAGATAATAAAATGGATATACAAGGCCAACCATCACCACCATCACCCACGGCAACTCAATCCACACCACATTATTCACCCCAGTTGGCATTCAGTTCTGATCAAGTCAAGGTCAACCAAGAATCTATAACGGCAACAACACACCATGTGGTAAAACAAACATCATCATTGGATACACGTATCACGGTTGACCAGAATGAAGAACGCCACCTCCTATTGAAACAATGTTTACCAGAACAACCACCAGCAACAACGGCATCATCATCACGGAGGACATCAGCAGCTGCTGCTGCTGCAGCAACCCCTTCTCCTATTGTCGTACCAAGACCATCGCGTTCCACGGTACGATCCTATCATGCCCAACTCAACATGGATTTATAATTCCTTTTAAAAATTCAAACAAATGTGTAGTTTCAATACTCTATATAATTAAACAAATAGTAAAGTGTGCAATAAAATTCACTTTTGTGTAAAAAAGACAAGGTAGTAGAATGATGTAATCAAATGGGGAATGCAATGGAGACACACAGGAGGTGAATTGAAATAAAGGGGGTTGTGGAGCAAAAGAAAGAGAGAGAGGTGTATGTACATGTAATCTAGAATCGTAACGGATGCTGCTGCTACTATTTGGCGAGCCATTTATCCATCTCGTGAGCATATAATGGCAAATGCTGTCGATCCAACTTTGCATAATAAACTCGGCGGATTAACTTTGCAGCGTTGGTAAGGTCGTCATAGGCTGTATCAAAGAGCAGCCACCATCCATCAGGAAGCTTGATTTCCTTTTCACAACAGGCTAACCAAATAGCTGCACAAGCAATGACAGGTGGATCATATGTTGCATATACCTTGGTACGTAAACTTGGTGATACAATGTCAGTATTCCATCACCTTATCAATGAACCAGCAGTAACTTACCCATCATTCAAATAATTCCATGCTCTGCTAGCCACTGCTTGATTTTCTTCTTGTCCAAGAATACGCAAATAGTTGATCAATACACCATAAGGAAGTTGTACATGAACATGGAAACCAAGGTGCTTCAAGATTTGCATCTCGCTGGCAACAATCATGTTTTTCAATTCATAGGCCCGCTATATATTCATGATCCACATTAATCCAGGGAGTTGCCATGACTTCCCAATCATTTCAGACTTGCCTGTGAGAATTGATCAAGAGGTGGATACATTGGCTCGATTCGTGTTGTTCGTAAAAGATGATCAAATACAGTAACGACATAGGATAATCGAGTAAAGGATTCTTCCACCTTGGCTGCCAGGAATACAGCACCCATAGCTATTTCCTATTATAACACGTTTACATAAGAATGGTCATATACATTCCACTATGCATTGCTTCTACATACCAATATACCAAACTGCTTCAGACTTGCCATATAAAAGAAGCGTTGAAACAGGACCTGTGCTGTTCCCATAGCTACTTGTGGTCTAGAAACGCGTCATTGGATGATCGATCGTTATTCACTGGGATGCAAAGCGTGTTCATGGGAAGCTTACAACTTGAGAAGGATGCCAGCACTTTGGATCAATTCACAGCCAAATAATCGAAGTTGTTCTTCCAGTTCTTCCGAGATGCCGTCTTTACGTGAAGGCACGTTTTCGAGTTGTTCCAACGTTGCAATGGCGTTCTGCATTGGTGTGGTTCGTTTGCTGTAAAGTTGTGTACCAAGGCAAAAAGTAACTCCTACATCGTCTGAGAGAAACCTGTAATACCATAGTCCAGGAATACAAAGATCGTCATGGCAACGCATACACACACACACACACACACACACACGCTTGATGCATGATATCTATCAAATATGTTCATTAGATATGTTAGGATTGACATGAGAATGTGTCAACGTTCTTCATTTTACATCAACTCTTGTAGTATAGCATTCTTTCATTCATCGTCATCATATCCATATTCAAGTGAACAATTAATATACAATCAATGATCTTTATGTAAGAATGCATTGTATCTGTTCATTAAGAATTATAATGGGTGGTGGGTTAATCGTGTTCTAACAGTAGGGTGGGACATGGATGTCAATGTGCATAACGCTGACTTTTGGACCCTCCTTGTTATTCATCCAAAAGCATATCCTTAGCCCTCCTGTTGTTTATTCTTCAACTTGTTCACGAATAAATGCAGACCAGCAATGCACTTGACAAGAACTTTATACGTGTGCATTGAGCAGATTACCTCCTTTGGTGCGCAACTCATTCCAACCTTCTTGGTAGTCCCTTTCCTTCACCATCACCATCCCTCTTGACAAGTCGACAGTCCAATTCAGCCAAGGTCTTCCAATTATCACTTGAAATATTATTGGGGTTCTTTTCATATCTGGTGGATGGTCAAAAGACACTTTATGCAATATCCATGGCGTGTCAAAGCTGGGTGGCGCGCGTATGGCCTTCTTTGTATCGTCATGCAACAATCATGGGCACATACAAGTGGGCTGCATTCACTGTCACGTTGACACGCAAAAACAATATGTTCGATTATGGTGCTCATGTCTAAAGTGTGTGTTGATATGCTCCCAAAGATTACAGTGAGTGATTAGATCCGTCACCTTGTTGCTGAGAATTCAATTGTGTATCATAGATAAGGAGACGGGATGGCTCATACGATCTACCACGCCGTTTCAACCAAGGAATCAGCGAAGCAAATAAGAGCACAGCATGATGAACAAGAGAATGAAACGAGATACAAAAGAGAACCCTGTATATCACTGAGTACGTTATGAATATATCGTTCTCGTCACCACTTCATCATGGAAACAGCTCGCATTATCATGCAAGTATCGCACACAACTTGATCTGTCACACACCACCCTTATCCATTGTCGAGACCGGTGAATATGTATCAACATTGCAACATTATGCCATTCTGCTGATCTAACTCAAGTACCTATCACGATCGAATCCTTTATGAACTCCTTGGAAATGAATGCAACCATCTAAAGGATATTAACAACAAGGATATGACAATCTTCGACATAGACACCAAGCTTAAACAACGAAATCCAGTCATTAAGGGATGTCGTCTATACCATCGTCGAGTAAGCATAGGAACTAGGAACAAGTGAATTTGACTGGTTCACTCCTTGATTAGCAGCTTCCATATGAGATATGATATATAATATAGCGTAGCGATTAATATTCCCTTTATCAAGGATTCCCTCTTCATACATTATTTCGTCACATCTGTATACATGGATAAAATTTCTCAGCGCATTGATCCTCTCCTTTTCACTACTTTACACACTAGCACTATCGGAATTATTTCCAGACACTCTCACATCCTTCTGATAAGCACCTCTTAAAAAATTAGCACTCATATTCATTATTCAATCATCTTGTGTAATCCTGCTGTTGAGATTGGAGCGAGTGAGCATGTTAGTAGTAAAGAGCGCTCACAAATCAGTATGCAGAAAATATGTCCCTCAATGACACAAAGTACAATGGTCTGTGCACGATACTTTTACTTTATAAAGTAAAGAGCTCCTATCGCCGCTTCATTGCCATGTCTTACCATGGACATCACCTACTGCATTACACCTTTCTCTCAAAGACTACCCTTTAAACACTTGAAAACAGTGTATTTTATCGCAACCCACAAGCTGCTACTGAAGAATCCATTTTAGGAAGGTCCCCAGACCAAAACACATGATGCTCAAAAGGCCTGGGAGTGTAGGAAATGAAGCTCCAAAGATGGGTAGATCGCGCGTTCTTGCTGTTACAAGCGAATCGAACGAAATGTCGCCCATTGACAGGATCGTGTGACCTGTTCACCCATTGACGCTGTGCATTGAAGGCAATGACAAAGTTAGTGCAATTGTAGTTTGTAAATGAAGTTGATCTTACCTTTGTGACACACACGAGTGGTGAAGAGGGAGAAGAGGGGTGTTCTTTCTTTGTTCCTGCCACCTTCCTTCTGTCATTTCATGCACATCGTGACGACATCCTACTTGCTACAGTGAATAGACACATCAGCAATGTCCTATCAATGAAAATAAATAGCAATTGATGTATCAAATTGTGTAATATCTCTTTCGTGATTAAGCTATACATGATCTTACTGTCGAGGAAGCAGCACTGTTGCGGTGAGATCTTTAACTGCTGTAATACTCAACCACCCTAAGAGCTGAGCATTAACTCATACAAGCAGCAACATATACGATGCAAAGAACCGATTGCAAAGGAGCCTTTAAGCGAAAGAGAAGCTGTTGTTTATTGTTTGCATCAACCAGGTACATAAGGATGACCACTCTCTAACGGCACTAATGCAGTAAAGTGTGAGAAATACGAACAGCCAGGAGCACTTCACAACAAGCACCAAGCTGGTCTGTGCGCGATGTACGTATCAATGTTATGCCGCTGTAAACTTGAACTTGTACGACCAATGTGTGACCCAAGGTGATATTTCACTGTTGTAATATACTTGTTGATAAACTTCCATTATTGGAATGCTTGTGTACAAAGAACCAACAATTCTTCCAAGAGAGAATAATTTGTTCTAGACGCCAACAATGTCCACAGCTGCCATCCATATTCTCAGCTGGACACATGAAGCGTACATCAGCATTAATTGTAATCGTGCAGGTGCTTTATACAAAGGCCATCAGTTGTACAAATGCAGGATCAATAAAGCATTGCTGTAAATCAGGCATCATCTCAGTATCCCAACTATGCCATTCTTTCTCTACTCACAGGTTCAACACATACGCCTTGACAATAAAAGCATGTCATTATGTCCTACAGGCATTTAATCATTATGGTGATTCTGTGTCTTCCAAAGTGAGAATTTAAATCAATGTGACTTTATCCTGATGTAAAAATAGAGCGATCTTCAATGTTTTTCTCCATCAACCACTACTGCCTAATAGCATGCCATTACCACCATGTTGTTAAGGCTGCTACTAGTTGTTGATGTGCAGACATCTTTAAACACATCCACATCAAGCCGCTGATGATTAAATAAGACCAATACTGTTAAGCTATTCATCATATATGTCATATTGATCGGTTTAAACACCGGTTCTTGAGTGCGTATTATTGTGTGTGAAAGAATGGCAAATTTGGTTGTCAAGCTGCTGCAATGTCATTGTGACATATGGGTCCATTAAATGATATGTTCGACTTGTCCATGATTGGTCTAGTAGAGTGATATGTTTGCTCATTGATGTCCAAAGTGAAAAGAACGAAAGAAAGAAATTGTTCACAAAGGACCCTACCCCAACCCTTTAGTACACGGTCCTTTATCCGGTTCACCTACTCTTCCTTTCCCAACCAGCTCCCAGCTTCAGTTCCAACATCTTGCTAAATAATGGTTTCCCTATCCAATTGAACATCCTGTACGATGAGCTTTCACAGCTGTTAGTGTATATATGGTCTTTATTACGATCTGAACATTAACGATAGGACATGTACATGCAATCATCATTGTTACTTTTTATTGTCTATGGGAGCTAATTCTAAACTTTAACACAATCAGCAATAATGCTGTGATGGCACCAACAGTACCACATAAGATTTTGATGGAAAGGTAAGGCTCAAGATGGCTTTTGGATTCGATTAAATTCGCAAACATTGGTGAAAAGAGTGCAGGGCAATTGGTCGACATGAGTAGGGATAAGTCTTCTGGGTAGCGATTCATATCCACAATGGATATCGTGATTGGACCATCTATGAATGCATCAGGTGAGTTGCCTATATCCAACGAAGCAATGCAAGGGAAACTTACATACGGAAGAGTAACCACTACCAAAGAAACAAAACATCTCTGCAAAGATCATCAATGGCACATAGGTATATGCTATCATCCAAATAGCCAATGCACTAAGAGTTGCCAATGTGGAATAGAGCAGTGTCGTATCGATGGGTCCAATATGATCGGCCAACAGTCTATCAGCACACGCATGTGTTCGATATTTGATATCAGCGAAAGAAGGTGATGATAACGGATACAGTTGTTGTCACTTACCCAGAACATATTTGGCCTGCAGATGGGGAGACCAACCCCACGGATACTAGTGAAGATGCTTGCGAGCTCGAAAGGCCGAGATATGTTGCATAGGCTACAAATTGCCTTAGCATCGTATGCAACCATGCCTTCCCACTTGGTAATTTACCTGGGATGATGATACTAACATGGAAGGGTGTATGGCGGAAGGTATTGGTTCAACACTTGCAATAATGGTACAATGCCGTATAATACATAATTGGTATTTTTGAAGAGATCCAATCCAAGCAATCGTTTTTTCTTGATTGTCTCTTGCTCTAGATATGATTGGCGATCTGATGCATCCTCCTTGGCAGTCGCATGAACGTTATTCCCAACATGTTCAACACACCAAATACGATGGCAACTATACGAAAATTCCTGCATTATATTAGCTCTGTGATTAAAGCGTTTCAACGACAAACACTCATTTGAGCATATATACCATTGCACGCCTAGCCTATTGGATACTGCAGTCATGATGATAGGTAATACAAATCCTCCAAACCCTGCACGGTAACCGAAACGTGCGATTCCATGGTTTGACACTTTAGCAATAGCTAGTCCTCCACCCATCCAATACCTGCACTACTTTCAACAACGCTCATGGCAGTATTTCTTCTTCTGATAAACCATAGGGGTACTACGCTCATGCCAATCTAAATGGTTATGCTTGCTAGTATCCTTTTGAACCTCGGTGTTATTGGTTCTTCAAATGTACCCCAGAAGTGACGCCACAACCTATGCTACATATGACGCTATAGTACAGGTAGAGTTCCCATAACTATTTTTGTGTAAGATGAGCATAAGCATTGATATGACCTATGTGAAAAGCGATTGATACTTACTTGAGTAGCGGAAGCAGCACCAACAAGTCCACCACATTGTTGTAAAGTGGCGGACAACAGTATTACTTTGATATGGCTAAGATGCGCCTTCCATGTTACTAGCACTGAACCAAACTGCGTGAACAAGATCCCCGGTGTCCCAACAAGGCTGAGCGTAGCATGCGAATAACTCATATTATCGATTTCTTGCTGCTATGGTTGCCGTTGAATTATGTCTTGATATACGCCCTAAAGTACAGAAACTATAAGCAATGTCGATCCAGCATGACAGGCAGGATATGTTACCAGCTAAGGTTACGGCCAATAGTGGAAAAGGAGAATGTAAACGCTGCGGAAACCACAAGCCATCCGTATCCACCATCTATTTTGTCACATTGTGTTGAAGATGATGGTGGGTTTTCAGCGATGGTATGATCAAAGGTTCCTATATCATATCAGATGTTAATGAACATTTAATTTCTCAGGTGTTTACTACCTGCAGAATCCTCTTTCAGATCGCGGATAATCTCTTTCTTGCTGTGATGTTACGAAGATCCATCGATTTCTTTACTAGTATCCTCATGAAATGAATAGGTCATTGCACAATGATGAAGATAAGAAGAGAGAATATACGTAGTCAAAGGTTTATATGCAAAAAAGATGAAAGAGCTTTGGTAGAAACCTTGCTCCTTGTTTCTTTATCCCATGAACTAATAATACAATGCAGGGAATGCTCATCTTCTCCGTCTAATTGATCAAATAGGCTTAGATTTGGATTATGCTAACGCTACATGTCGACTTCTTTTTGCCTTTGGCATCATGCATGGATATCTCCCCCATCATGTAGATCGTCCCAGACCTAAGGGAACTGTAATTGAAACTCCACGTCCGAGAAAAGTACAAGGGGATCATTGGCAAGACAACGTTGTTGACACCTTTCAACTTGATACAACTCACACACACACACACACACAATGTCAAAGTCAGTAAAGGAAGCCAGAATCTTGCTTGCACCTCTTGCATTATATCGACAAATATTGCGAACACATCGCTACATGCCACCTGCCATGCGCTCAATGGGAGACGATTATGTCAAGGCTGAATTTCGACGACACCAAAGCATTGACAATCCAGCACACATTGTGGGGTTCCTTTCTCAGTGGCAAGAGTAAGAATAGTAATGATAGGTTGAGAATTATCTTTGTAATTTGGGTTTGGTATATTAGTTACTTGGAGACATTGCAAGGACAAACAGCACCCCCTAGCAACAGTGATCAAAGTGTTGCCCCGCAAGATGATCCTTTAGTACGCAGCTTCAATATGCCTGAAGGTGGTTGGGGCAAGAAACTCGATAGTGAACGACTGGATAAGCTTAGTGATGAACAACTTGGTCAATTATTTGAATTACGCACCGAACTTCGAAAGTCCTTTGGAATCAAAGATGATAAATAAATGACATTGTATATAGTTTATGTATAATTCTACATGGATGCATCTCTAAGTAGACTTTAACTTGTTCAATTCATAATCTGGTACATCGCCACTAAAGGTCCATGCTCGCTGAGATCCTTCCTTCAAATGACCCGTCTCGGCAGCCATCACCACATTCCAGCTACCATCCTCGTTGCGCACCAGCTTGGATACGCTGCATGTAGCAGCTTTAATAGGATACTTGAAATCATTCACTAATGAACGAACAGCAGCTACCACGGAAGCAGCATGACCTGCCAATAACACACTTGTTGGTCCATCGACTTCATTATCCAACTTGGCTACCAATGCCTTGATCGCTTTATCCACACGCACGTGACAATCACCGACAGTTTCAGGACCTTGGACACAAGGAATACTCGATTCATGCGTCGTATCAATGGCAGGAAAATGAGACTTGAGGAGCTCCATGGATGCTGGTCGCAAGTATTCTGGATATGCCGTACCATACCATTCACTAAGATAGATGTCAGTTACTATTATTCCTATCATAGGCTAGTTCTTTATACCTCATACTAAAGTCGATATAAAGAGGAACTTGAGTTTTTGTTATGAATGGGGATACAGTCTGTAATACTCGGTAGAAAGGAGAACTGTATACGCGTTGAATACCCTTGTCTTGAAGAAACTCGCCCAACTCTTCTGCTTGAGCAAGGCCTAGCTGTGATAGTGGGGGGTCATGAGACAATTGTGTAGGTAAATGAGGTGTAGGAGTGACCCAATCTTCACGGTAACCATGGCGTGTAATCCAGATTTCTTTGAGCATGTTGAAAAGAAGGCTGCAAGGGACGAATGTGACGTAAATGGATTATTTGTGGGGCTGAAAAGGAACCACATGTCAATGTCATTGGCTGCTGGACCGGGATGGCATAAAGGAGACACAGCTTTTTGTGTTACTTGCCACAAAATCAGGCAAGAAATCATGGTTCATGTTGATTCATTCTTTCTATATCTGATGACATTCCTCATTGTCTCGTTGGTTCTTTATCAATTTAATTATTAACATCATAAATGGAGTGACTTATACTATATGTGTATATTACGAGAGACGAGTAAAATGATTCTTAGCTATCACTATTATACATCACACTCGTCATTCTTCTTTTCAATGTTGACTCTACTGTAACTATGTACTCATTTGCTTCATGGTTCATACAGGCCATGATAACGACAGTACTATGAGGACAATGATCGCAAATCACAAAGACGCTTCCTATAATTGACAATGAAGAAACACATCACAAGTTGTATTATAATTATTCCCTTTTATCATGATCCTTTAACCCATCACACACAACATGCACATGCCCTATCAGCACCGATCAAGATCCACACATGCTATAACTGAATTGATGATGATGATGACGATGTTTGATATGC
The DNA here is from genome assembly GCA_025094155.1 of Lichtheimia hyalospora FSU 10163. NCBI lineage: Eukaryota > Fungi > Mucoromycota > Mucoromycetes > Mucorales > Lichtheimiaceae > Lichtheimia > Lichtheimia hyalospora. The sequence goes on from PTRB01000008.1 coordinate 278,910, forward strand.
GTGTGTAAAAATATAAGTGTGCTCTGCGTGTGAGTGTGAGTGTGTGTGTGTGTGTGTGTGTGTGTGTGTGTGTGAAGAATGTGAAATAGAGTGTATAAAATGGTGGATGAATGATAGTGTATCAAACACAGTGAAATAATATGAAGGAAGATTGGGATGGGGGAATTGTAATGTTTCTTGAAAATGGGATCATGTATTGCAGTAAAGAAAAGAAATGGAATGATGTTGTTGAGCGTATGGTTGATTAAAAGTCGTCGTACAATCGGCTGCTGGGATTCATGAGATTGAACGGTTTCATCTGTTGTGCAGTGGTCAACGGTTGCTGATCACCTACTTTAGCTGCTTTGGCTGATCTAGGATCTGTAACTGGAATAGCAATAGGATCAATAGGATATTTGATGTGAGGATCATGGAAATTGGTAGGTGCTGGATCAATAAATGCAGGTGGTGGTTGAGTGCTTGTTACTGGAATAGGATTCGACATCCCTGCTGCTGAAAGACCCTTTGTTTGTGAACGTAATCTATAATCAAAGAAACGTGGTTAGTAAACATTGATGGCTACAAGGATTGAAAGTATCACTTACAGTCGGCTACTGGATGAAGCTGATGGCGGATTATCTCGAACAAGCATTCTACCACCGCCTGTTCCTGCATATGCATGGTTGCTAAGGTATGCATGATCTTGTGGTAATGTTTGTTGTAACATGGTTGGTCGACCATATTGGCTTTGCATCAATTTTTGTTGTTGCTGATGTTGATATTGAAGCATTACATCATCTAATCGTTTTGAAGTCTCGGGTGATTTGTTCTCTGTGCGATAAGGCTGAGCTACTGATGATCGATGGGGTAAGCCAGGTGTCGGTAATGCTGTAGTCATCATGGGGCGTCGTTGATGTGAAGGCAAAGCTGGATCATAAGGTGCAGCTGAAGAACCATACAATGATGTATCGAGTCGTGATGATGCTTGTGATTCTGCAGCCATCTTCTTTTCCTGCTGTGAAAGAATGCATAGGATGAGCAACATGAATTAATCCATAAACCATCAAGGCACGTACCATTTTTCGAACAGTCCAATCGAATACATAATCATACTGAAAGCCTTCACGAACGAATAGATCACGGAAGAGTTTACGGAGATAGGTGTAATCAGGTTTGTCATCAAAGCGTAATGATCGCACATAGTTAAGGTATATTGCAAATTCCTGGCTCAAGTTGCGACAAAGAATATCTGCAGGTGTAGTCATCTTCTTTTCCATAATCTTGTCGTATTTCTCCTTTTTGGTGCGAGCTCGAATGCCTTGCCAAGGTAGCTGTCCTTTGCAAAAGTAAATCAATATATAAGCGAGAGATTCGAGATCGTCACGTCGTGATTGTTCTAATAGAAATGATAAGAATCATGTTTCATGATAATGATAATAATGAATCACTTACCAATGCCTAGATGTGTATTGACGCTAGCATATCGGGGGGTACCGGTCAGATTCTTGTTTTCTCTGTAGGGTATATGCACATTGGTTCGAGGATCACGATATCGTTTTGCAAGTCCGAAATCAATCATGTTCACTTGATTCCCGCATCGTCCAATGCCCATCAGAAAATTGTCTGGTTTGATATCTCTGTGGATAAAGCCTATCATTTCTTCCGTTTAGTCCATAAAACTAAGGATATGATAACAAAGTACTTACCTTTGGAATGAATATATTCGACTCGAGAAAGCTAAAAGGCGAGAGAGAAAAAAATGAGTGTTAATACGATCGGCGGTCAAAAGGATTCAATACCACCTCCCTCTCAGCACATGCGGACCCCACATATATATATCCCCCGCCCATAGCTAGTGCATGCATGTCTACTTACTAATTGATCAGCGAGAAGGAGTACAGTCTTTAAAGAAAAGCGCCGTTTGCAATAATTGAATAAATCCTCCATAGAAGGGCCCAATAGGTCCATGACAAGTACATTGTAATCGCCTTCTCTGCCGTACCAACGACAAAACGGAATACCAACACCACCGGCTAATGTCTTGTATACTCGTGCTTCATATTCAAGTTGTGGATGAGGTGCTCGAACACTTTCTAGTTTTATGCCGATCTCTTCACCGCTGGTAATATTGGATCCTAAACATAACAACTTCATTAGCTTCCATGTTCAATATGATAACAAAAGTTGTCACACACAATGTCTCCTTCGTACCCCCCACCACCCACCCCAAAGAACCCCTCAAACAACACAGATGAGTAAGCCGACAAATCTCAATCGCAATCAGAAATAGAGAGAAGGAAAGCATACACACACTGCCCAATGCGTCCTGATATAATAAATATCTCGAGTATAGACTTCAATGTCAAAAAGACAGAGAATGCGGATGAGTGTGGCATTGGTCTTCATCTGGTCAAATATATACAAAAATGAAAAGAAAAAGTCAATGGTACTTACCCAAGTAAATCTCTCCAAAAGAGCCAGCACCGATCTTTCTTCCAAGTTTGTACTTGCCACCGATAATGATATTTCGACCTTCCAAGGACATAGTGGACAAGAAGAGTGGGTGTACAGAAGAGGAATAAACTGGGGAGAAGAGAAGCGGAAAAAGAGAGAATAGCAAATGGAAAACAAAGCTGAAGCTCGTATGTGTGTGTGTGTGTGTGTGTGTGTGTGTTTTTTCTTTTCTCGAGATGGCGGATGAAAAGAACCAAAAAGAGCAGTTGTACTTGCCGCCCCCCTTCACTTGCCGTTTCTTCACTTTCTTCAGTCACAATCTCACGGCATCATCCGCCGAATTGACATTAAAGGAAAATCGAAGGTGTTATGTGCTTCATGCATAACGAGGCACTCTTCTTCGGGTAATAACATCTTCAATGACAATACAGTCATTACTTGAGTACAATTCCACACATATAATAATACTGCGTTTGTTTTGGTTGTCATGGTGATGGCCAGGCAATCCATTTAATCTCATCGATTTACTTATCCATTTGGATGTGAACCAACACCTGGGTCGATTTTACATGGACTGGCATTTGTCGTAATGCTTGAACACCAGATCTATCGATGGGTGGCAACTATTATAACACTTGTTTGTTTGTACAGCCACGAAAGACATACATATAATATAAACAACGGCAGCCACCATACTTCACTGCACTATATCTTCAACGCCACCTGATTCTCCCTTTGTTCATTTATTTGTAGTCGATTGGTAAAATGGTTGTTTCTTTCGGCTTTGTTGTCGGTCATATAAAACGAATATGTAAACACATTTCTCGGCGTACTACCACTCAAGCAAAAGTGCTTCACATGTCCTTAAGCATTTGCGCAGCGGCATTTGCCTTTTGGGGTAAATATATGTTAAGTAGAGTTACCCAACCATCTTTCTCTATCTTTAACATCAACACGAGCCACATACATCTCGATCACCTCGATATTCTTCCCACCATCCCTATTGCTATGTTTTGTCCTTTATATTACATCTGCCTATGCTGTTATAAGAGCTACCCAACTTTGATGTTAAAACCAATGTACACCTTGTCAAAATCAAATATGCTGATTGTAACATAACAATATCACACCAAAAAGTTATAGCATTAACTCAAGATATAGTATCATCTTAAAGTTTAGTGCGAAACGCATGACTAGTGGGGAAAACAATAAGCATAAACGCTCATTATAGTACAATGCAAAATCCGTTCGCTTTGATACCCTTGCATATGCAGCAGTATGGGTATAAGAACCGTGAGAAGCGCTGTACAACACGATGGCATAGCAAGCAAGGTTAAGGGCCACTAATAGTATGGTTTGGAGATGTCATTTTATACTACCCTAACCCAAGGGGGCTTACACACAGTGCGACGTGTGAGCGTGTGATTAATTTACTACTCCCATCTTTTGTACTTGAAAGACACTCCATCGTACCACCCAACTGCACATTACACATGCAATATTACGTATACATCATAACACGACTATTCTTTGCATTCATTTGTATATCATTAAGCTAGCCAAAAATGAGTAGTTGCAAGAGAAAATCGAATATATGGTTTATTATTCATCGTTTTCTTTTACTTGGATTCAGTCCTGAACCATGACAAGATGTATTTCAAACCTAATGTTGTTCATACCCACCAATCCATTATGTACTGCGCTCATATGCAAGGTATCACAAGAAACGTAACGATTCATCTCGGTCTTCGGATTTCTCATTTACTCTATCTCGATCATTCAAATCCCGCCCCGTAGTCCGCGCCCCCGAGTTGGTGCGCAGTACCAGAGCAATGGAACAGTTTATGCAGATTTTATTCTGACACGATCAGATAGACATATGTCTCGTTGGTATAAGATAGTTGAGATTTATCCTGAGTTGACAGTAGAAGAAACCAACCATCACTTTACTATTCAAACATCATTTTTAAACACCAAGAATGATAAGCAATGTAACCTATCATGGTTGTCGTAAGGAAACATGTCATCTCATCCATCATCCATCCTTGTAGACTCAGCACACCGCAAATCAGGTGCAACAGTGATACAAGTGCAACACGTGTTCCTGGCTGATTTTGACATGTTTGATATGAAACGCAAGAAGCAATTTACAGCAGTCCCAAAAGTTTTCTCCAACAATATCCAACATGAATGTCAACATAGAACGGTTACTTATCATTACATAAATAAAGAAAACTAGAATGGAAGATGGGCGCTTTTTTTGTAGGGACAAGGGGGTTGCAATTGGGTGGAGTGAGAGTAAGAAATGTGTAATCGAGGGGAATCAGGACACAAAGAAAGAAAAGTCAGGTATACAGTGAAGAAATGTGGAGAATGCAACAATGTCATTTAAGCAGCTTCAGGTTTTTGACCATGACAACGATACCAGCGAATGTATGTGCTGTGTTCCCTGCATTCTTGCTTGGTTTCAGACAAAAACTTTGCGTAATACTCTTGGTCTGCCATCTCTGGATAATATCTGACAATGATTGCATGCATGGTGTTGAATACATCCCAAAAATCATCCCTAGGAGAAAGAAAGTGTAGTGTGTGTGCACCACAATTAAGATTAGCCAACCGGATACTTGAGTTTGATCACCCTATACTACCCCTTTCTCTAACACACCGCTGTTATCAAGACCTTCATCCCTTCATTTACACCCTCCTTACCATAAAAGATCACCCAACTTGCCACCGTGACCGATCGGGATAGGTACTTCACGGAACACCAGATTGACGCAACCCGCTTGTCGCATCAAATCTTCCATCTCGTGTGGAATATCAGGGTTCAGCCCCTTCTCGCGAGCATATTTGGCGACTGAATATAGTTATCAGATGACTGCGATGCCTATATATACACACAAACGTGTATGACATACCTGCATGCATAAGCAAAGTACACTTGGGTCCAGCATTCATGAGTTGTGGGAAGGATACCTAAACCATGATGATGAGTTTACCAATGTTAATGACTGCAATATGCATTACTCACCTCCAAGAGCTCTAACCATCCTCCAGGTTTAAGCACACGCATCAGGTCATCAATCACCTAATAAAAAGCTCTTGTCAGCCCACATGTCATAAAGTCATCTCTTATGCTAGTTACCTTGACCCAGTCGGTTGCTAGGAGACCAAGTACAAGTAAACGTTGATGCACGTAGCCAAATGTACTGTCAGGAAATGGGGTGGGGTCGATTATGTTATGTAAATGGAATTGACAGTTGGATGGCTTGATGGCTTCAGGGAATCTCGGTGAAATGTCAGTGCCATGGAAGTTCGAATTTGGATATTGTTCGGACATCTCCAACGTCCAAGTAGCAGGACCTTATATTGGTACGTGCGTTGTGAGTGTTGATGAATAAATAAAACAAGGTTCATTGTCAATAAATTAGACAATGCATGCATACCACATCCCGAGTCTAAAACTTCGATGCCTTCTGCAAGCGCTTCTTCGATTGGCGAATCGAAATTACCACCAAAGGCAACTCTCATCATCCAATGTTGTTGGTGAACTCGATCATTTTCTATGTTGAAGGAAATAATAAATCCGTAAGAAAATAAAGCATACTGGCGGTTGTAGGAATCAATATCAGGTGATTGGGGGTTGGATACACATTTATGGGTTGCTCTGTTGAAGAATATGCTGACCCTTGTTTCGAGAATAATAAAATGTTCAAGGGATGAAGGTGTATATTTCTGTACCTTCTTCATCGTTTGGAAGTATATATGCCACATCGTCTCTGTTGTGATAACGGCGGTTTCCCTCATAACGAAAAGCCGATGCTTCGGATGAGTTGGTGCTATTCTTTGACGTAATATCTTCGGTGGGCTGCTTTGATCGTATAGATGCAGAGGCTGTTTTACGTGATCGTCTGAAAAATCGAAAAAATCGAAAGCTCATCATGAAAAGGAAAGGTTATAAAAGAAAGAGGGAGAGCAAGTGAATGAAAAGAAGAGCAAGGTGTTGATGATGATGCTGGTTAGAAAACAAAAAGCTGACTGATTATCGTTGCAAAACCCCGCCCACGAGCAAGCAAAAGAATGATGATTATGATGTGCAAAAGGGAGTCAAGAGCGGGGAAAAGTGCTCTTTACACACTAAATGCTATTCAACATCAGCTTTTCTTTCGGCTCTTCGTTTTGGTCCCCCTTGAGGAGAGGATAGCAAAAACCCATGTCCAGGCCTTGGGAAGTGTATACCATTGGTGGAAATCGACAAGTGTCCAATTAGTGTTAGTGAATAATAATCAGACCACTTGTGTCACCATTATGATGGTTTGTCGAACAAAAAGAACCTTGTTCTGCACAAGAGCTAATTCTTGCTTCCCCTTTGCACACACAACACGCGTTGCAAATTCTCGTGCTCTATCTCGATATGGTGGATAATGTCCCCCTATGGATACTTTATCTCTCTCTCTCTTTTAATATGACGCTTGTCAGTCACCAAACAACGATAAAGCATTATACATGCCGTTAATCTGACAATTGACAAGTTCGGTTTCCAAAAGAGAACAGCACGCTTTTAATTTCACATGTGGATTTCTTTCTTTATGTATACACATAACACAAATGGTTTTGGCTTGCATACCTATCACTTTGAAAGGGGTGATATCATATGCGCTTGAGAAAATGAATCATAATGCAAGGGATTTAAGGGCATACACTTTATACTTGCATGTTTGTTTATAGAAATGGTAAATGACGGCAGTACAAGGGAGGGCGTGCACAACTGGAAGAAATTTCTGCCACGGGATTGCCACACAAAGCAAGATCTATGCACGAGGCATGCTGTAAGACCCAGGATTAAACTCTGGTTGACAACAAATCCGTTAGGCTATCCCACTATGTTACATTACTCCCTTTACTCCTATTGCATATTGTAAACATGCTATCCCAATACGTTTCATGGGTGAACGGGAATAATGAATGGGAACCAGTAGGCAAACAAAATACGCGTTACATGTGTGTATCGCACTCAATTCCAAAAATAGCATCGGCTAACCGGCTTCCAGTGTACCTGTTGTTGATGCATAAACGGTCAACTCAGGTAAAGAAGCCTTCCTTGGCAGGCAATGACAACTAGCAACATACTACCTTATTCGTCGCGCACATAACACCCGCACAATAACACCCGTTTATTATTATCTCCCATTTTCATATCATGTCACGAGAAACTGTCACCTACGCCAAGGTCAACAACTATATAATAAGAACCCCTTGACCCATTCTTGTTGCCAACTTATCTTTTCCTCTTCTTTCTCCTTTCATACTCATATCTTTTCAAGATGATGCAACAAGAAGGCAGCCTCACTATTGTCGCTCATGCCGCCCTGGAAATGCCTAATGTTGAAACATTTGGCAAACAAGATCCCTACATGCAATTTTCTTTGAACCTGAACGACAAATCATCATGGCAAAAGACACACACCCAAAAGGATGCAGGGAAGAATGCCACGTGGAACCAAAGCTTCGAGATACCTTTGCGTGGTGAACCAGAATTGTATGTGGAAGTGATGGATGAAGAAACTGGTGTCGATGAATTGATTGGTTTTGCTGCCATTCCAATTGCACCTGTCGCACAGGCTCCTGGCGGTTACATTAATGGTCTCTTTGATTTGTATACTGTCAAAGGCAAGAATGGTGGTGTTTTACATCTCAGTTTGACAGTGCGTGGATTCAATAGTCCTCCACCTGCTTATGGTCAATATGATCAGCCTGTACGTGGACATTCTTATGTCAATGAAGAACATCTCAGCCGTTGCAAGTCGTTACGTAACAAAGCCCTTGCTGGTGATATTGGTACTGCTGTCTTAGGCGGTGCTCTTGCTATTGGTGCTGGTTTTCTCGGTCACAAATTATACAAAGATCATGAACGTCAGGAGCAAGAAGAAGAAGAAGAGCGTGAGGAAATGGAACGTGAAAAGCAACGTATGGAAGAAGAACGTCAACGATTAGAACAAGAGCGTGAAGAAATGGAGAGAGAACGTGAAGAAATGGAACGTCGCCAACAAGAAGAGGAACAAGAAGAAGAATGTGAAGAGCATCATTGTCACGACGAGGATCAATGCAATGATGATAATGGTGGTTATGGTGGTTATGGTGACGTAGCTGAATGGGATCCAATTGGCACTTATGCACCTGGTGATCGTGTTGAATATCATGGTCATACTTACATTTGTCTTCAAGGTCATACTTCCAATCCTACTTGGATGCCAGGCGCTGCTCACTCCCTTTGGCAACCAGAGTAAATATGTCGCATTATTATTCCCTTATACATTCACATTGCATCATAAATAAACAATAAAGCATACACATTCTTTGTTCTGCATTTGTCCATAATGACCCAGAAAGGATAAGCAATTTATGGCTTAAAAATAGGACGGCGCCACGTTCAGATCTTGCATTGGTGGTAGCAACTGTTGATATTAAATGACCAAACAATTATACTACCATGATGAAGGTATCGCAGGAAGGACCATGCACAAAGAAGTTGTCACGGGTCAAATTTAATATTCACTGTAGACTACTTTTTGGAATCAACAAAAATAGTACAACCACGCCACATATCATCAAGAAATAAAGGCTGATCCATAGCGGTCTTTTTCTCGCTTTTTCCTATGTGCCGAACTATTGCACGAGAACCGGTAATGAGCCAAACATAATATGAAAACACAATGTATATCATGTTTTATGTAAGAGCTGAAGATCCACAGCTTTACATATCCATTCTTCACCAAGACGATAGTGATCAGGCATAAGGTGAATGTCAACTCAATGAACAGCAGTTAGCGACAATGACGACGCGAGAGCAAATTTGCAAGAATTATATGCGCACAGCCGAATGGGATGGCAACATATCTTTATCAAGAGCAATCAATGGACAATGTGGATCAAGAATGACGATGCGATTGTTATCGCTGCTGCTAGTCAACTGGGCGTGTAACATGGTTACATTGATGATGGTAGAATGGTATCACTGGCTGGTTTTATTTGCAAAGATGAGCAAGAGGAATATTTGTTTAGGTTGCTATAATAGATAGGATAATAGGGTATGTCTTGTGACCAAGCCGTGAATGACATCAATTCAATGTAATCTAAAATATATGCATACGCTCTAAATAGCTGCTTGCTATCGAGTACATTTAGTAAAGGCGATTATGGAGGATGATATTTTATTTGAAAGCAACTACTGAGGAGATATGTGGATAGGATTTTTATGTATGGTGATGGTGATGCAGGAAGCACTTTTATGACGATGGATGAAATATTTGCACAATACAGTACTGGTTTCAAAGCACATTGGATATGTTATCCCTACAGCACATAGTGAATCTTGCTGAAATATCAATGGCGAGTTCAGGATGAATCACATTGCAGTATTCTTGTGCGCAAGACAATCCGTTTTGAAATCTCGAAACTTGTTACTTGCACCATTCATTATTGAAGCATATACGCTGTCTCTGGTACACAAACGGTAGTTCCTTTAGCCACACCACTACAAAGTTATTATCAAAGATAGCCGGTATCGGAAACAAGGATGGATTTGAGTCAAAACACTCCCAGTCAATGCTGTTGATAGTCTCTTATATAGTGAAACTTGTATAAGGAAATAATCAGCATCATAGCGAACCAACAACTTGAAATGAGCGTTTCACAAGTAAACGAAAGAAATAGTTTTTCTGGAAATTCATGCCAACTGCTTTACAACATTACATTTATACCCAACCACTCTTGCTCTTTCCACCACTATAGTAAATAAACATTCAAGCATACAGATTCTTTGTTCTGCATGTGTGCATCATAATAACCCAAAACGGTAACCTACAACATAAACACGGGAGACCCGTGCTCGCGCCACATCAAGATCTCCCATTGTTCACTTAAATATGCATATAACCAATCGGCTTAAAAAGGCTAAGCCCGATTATACTTCTATTATGAGATCAACATATTACTGCCTGAAACCAGGTTGTTACCAATGACATATGATTATGTTATGTAAGAATTATGATTAAAGTATCAAAGCATTTAATTGGCATGTATGTGCAATGGGTTGATGAGCTTGATATCCATGTTCTAGTATCCTCTTTACTATAAGATTGATGACACAAAGTGTAACAGGGGCATGACGATGGATTTTCTTTTTTCCGGATTGCGAAAAGGCTCTTCTTTGCCGGCGTCAATGTAACAACGTGCCGTTGGTTGCTGAGTATAAGAAAGCGTGTTGACACAAGCAGCATAACTTGTATCTTTCTTTTCGTTCATATCATGTCGTCTCCCGTATTGGTTATCACTGGTGCTTCTCGGGGCATTGGAAAGGCTTGTGCTCTTCATGCTATTCTTGGCTGCAATGCACGCGTCGTGGCTGTTGCTCGCAATGCTGAATTATTGAATCAGCTCAAGCAAGAAGTTGCAGATAAGGGAAAGCAAGACAACATTCTTTTAGTCGCTGGCGATGTCACCGATGCCAAGGTTGTGGATCAGATTGTAGACGACGCTGTTTCCAAGTGGGGTCAAATTAACTCGGTTATCGCTAACGCAGGGTAAATGAGTTGTAGTGTACCGATAGAGATATTGACACATTAGCTGACACATTTGTTTAGTGTTCTGGAACCAATTGCTTCTGTTGCCACTGGTTCTATTGAACAATGGAAACGGTAAGTTGAAACAAAGAAGCAAAGATTATACGCTAAATCCATTACAGTGCCTTTGATATCAACTTTTTCTCCATCATTGCATTGGTTCAAAAGTCACTTCCTCATGTTCGCAAGACCCGTGGCTCTTTTATCTTGGTCTCTTCTGGTGCAGCTACAACGGGTTATCGTGCATGGGGTGCCTATGGCTCGTAAGTTGACATGTTTCTTATTCTATCGCTTATCAGATTTATTGACTAAAAGTTACAAGGTCTAAGGCTGCTCTCAACCATTTGGCCGCTACTCTAGGAAATGAAGAGCCAGATGTTACCACCATTGCTATTCGCCCTGGAGTTGTTGATACAGGCATGCAAGAGCTCATTCGTCAAGAAGGCAAGGAGTCGATGCAAGATGAACACCAAAAGTTCGTTGATTTATATGAGTCAGGCAATCTCATCAAGCCTGAAGATACCGGTCGCGTATTCGTCAACGTTGCCATCAATCCTCCACGCAATCTCTCGGGTGCATACCATAGCTGGGATGACCAAGAACTTAAGGACTATCGTTAGATTGATATTTCATAGACATTGTGTACCATAGATGTTAAATTATACGTGATGGCTCAATACAAGAGTCTTTCGTTTGAAAGATGAAGATGTCTTTATAATTGTGATTACTATGCGAATGGATATGCTATTTATCGGCTTTGAACCTAGATGAAGAAAGAGTTAACATACATGCCATGCAGCAAATAATAACCATCCAACTTACCAGATCATCAATCTTGAGAATCATCTTTACAGTTTCAGCTGAAAGTTCCATGGCACTTGTTGACACCAACAGAGGCTGAATGACATTTTCTTCGAGAATGTTGGTGATAGTACCCTTCTTGACATTGATACCTGCAGTAATCTCGCCACGTGCATGTCGGTTTCTAAGCTCAGTTACGATAGAAATGGGATTGAGACCAGCGTTTTCTGCCAAAGTAGTTGGAATGACTTCGAGAGCTTCAGCAAATGATTGGAAACAATACTGTTCCATGCCCTTGAGAGTCTTTGCATAATCCATCAGCTTTTGCGAAACTTGAATTTCAGGTGCTCCACCACCAGCAATCAAAGCTCTATAGAGGAAAAAAAAGCAACAGTTAGATATTGCTGTCTGATAATATACACAATTACCCATCCATTCTACTTACTTCTTTTTCACCAAGCAGCGTACAACACACAATGCATCGTGAAGTGAGCGATGTGATTCTTCCAACACGAGCGAGTTAGCACCACGGCACAACACCGATACAGTCTTGCCAGCGTGCTTCATGCCAGTGACCTTGACAACCTTGGAACCAGAAGAATCGGATTCTTCGATCAAATCAGCATAACCCAACTTGTCATCAGTGAATGATTCAACATCAGCCACAGGTTTGCATCCAAGAGACTAGTTGCAAGTGTTAGCAAGAGAATAAACTAAAATCATCATAAAGAATAAAAGTCATTACCTTGGCAATGAATTCAATTTCATCACGCTCGATATCCTTAACAACCATAATCTTGAGCTTGGCCAAAAAGTGGAGTGCAAGATCACTGACAGCATCACGTAGAATAGACTTTTGAATGAGAAGGACGTTGCAGCCTGACTTTTTGATCTTTTTGCACATGTTCAGGAGGTATTGACGTTCTTCTTTGAGAATTCGATCCATTTGTCGGTAATCATTGACGACAATTTGGTTATCCATCTAAATCGTAGGGATCAATTTTAGATTGTAATATACTACTTATGTTTGCTCTTATGAATCTCATCCATCCCACACTTACATCAGGCTTGGGAGGCGACAATTGGAATTGGATCAAACCGATTTTGGCCTTTTCAACGCGAGTTGGACCACCAGCACTTTTAACCACATTTTGGTTGAGCACGAGACCATCCACCAACTCTGTATCATCAATGGTACCGCCAACCTTCTTGACGACACGGATATCTTTAATGTTGACATTATCGGCAATAGCAGGATCAATCACACGAGTGACAGCATCAACAGCAATGGGTGCGAGCAGGGATGAGTATTGAGAAACAATCTGAAAGGATATCATGAGTTCAATGTATATTGATAGATCAATTCCACTCTCTCCATGTTCACTAGATAGTACAAACCTTGGAATTCAATGAAGTAGATGCAGCACGAAGAAGTGATTCGCGATCGGATAAGTCAATAGAAGTTGCCATCTCGGCCAAGAATTCCACAGACTTTTGTGCAGCACGTTGAAATGATTCGGCAATGGTGGTAGGATGAATACCTAAGATAAAGATATCGTGTCAATTGACATAGTTCAGCATCGTTTCTTCTATCACTTGCCTTTGTTTAACATTTTTTCGGCAGCAGAAAGCATTGAACTGCACAACACAACAACTGAAGTAGTACCATCACCTGCTTCCACGTCCTGTGCTGCAGACAAATCAACGAGCTATCGATGTAACGCGTTATTATTCATCTTATACATAGTCTTATATTCCCACCCCCCCAATTACCATCTTTGCTGCAGGATGAAGCACAGCCATATGCTTGAGAATAGTAGCACCATCGTTGGTAATAACAACTTCACCATTGCTTGTTTGAATCTGTAGGGAAACAAGTCGACGTGTCAAAAGTTGATCTGAATGTAATATGCTGTCGTGCAATGTACCATCTTATCCATGCCACGAGGACCAAGCGAAGTACGGATAGCGTCACCCACAGCTATACAAGATGATGGTCGTTCTTAGCTTATTGTCGAGATTGGATTCTCATTGTGTACGCGTGTATGTGTCCCAGATCCCTGATAGGAATAAAATGGATCGTCCTGTTTACCTTTGGCAGCGAGGATGTTGCTTAATCGAACCTCAGTAGGTTTATCTTTGTCTTGAAAGGCTCCGGCTTTAGATGATGCTGGTGCTGATGCTGGCTTTGCTGTTTCTGCCATGATGAAGAATATGTGTTGAGTGGAAAAAGAAGAGCGGGTATTTGACAAGTGAGAGGAAAAGCAGTAAGCCTTCGTGCAACACGCGGCAACCTAAAACTAGTCAATCGGCGTGAGATGCCACGAGGGGTGGATTTTGACACATTCTTCTCCTTTATGATATGGATATCTTTATTCAGCATCGTGAACGACAAATACTAATTACAGTTCGCTGTTCATCACCAAGATCGAGATTATATGTATGTCCACTGCTGTTGTTATTAGGTCGTATCATGGTCACAAACCGTGGCATCCGTCGATGATCAAGATCCATACTAATGTTGGAAGCAGCTTGCAAATGTTCTATCCATGACACCATATCCTTGCTATTATCCGCTCTTAGTAAAAACTGTTCACCATTAGGAATCCATAAACGCAGCACTCTTGGTCGTCTCTTAAACTCGGTAGCCATCCCAGCATCCACTCGTTGCATCGATACTGTGAGTAATGGCGGTGTTCGATTGTCGATGCTTTCAGATTTAGTCTTATACACATAAAGCACAGTTCCCCATAGTCTTAGATATCGCTTTCTGATAATATAAATCATGTCAATTGCAATCTTACATAAAGTAATATATATTTACCTCCAAGCACATTGCTTGATTCTCTCACCACGTGCACCAGATTCTTGCTTTATGCGGACATAACCCATTTTGTACACAGTACAGCTGTATGGCGGTAATTGCTCTAGACAATGATACATGGTTCCCTTGGGACTAGTGCTGGTATCATGACAAACACGCTGTTCACCTCGCCTTCGAGTATATCGCATGCTTGAATAGGGATCATTATCCACGGGTGCTGTAGGGATGTCAAGAATTTTATTGGCTGCTGCATATTCATAAGTCGGTAGATCATCCGAGTGGCGTTTCCTTTTGGATCGCTGTAGTGGTGTTGATGACGATGACGATGATGTTCGCGGTGGTGGCGGTGGTACATGCTGTTGATGGATCAGGGATTCTTTTCTTCCTTTGCGATTGCCATGGCCAAAGCTGTGTAATATATCCGCACATATGCTGATCCACGATTCATTTTGATACTTTGGGGATATACGAAGAAATTCCATGGAATAGCTGCATAGATATTAAACGTTGTGGCGAAAAGAGAGCATAAAAGACAGCGTAAAAACCCATTTCCCATAATCTGCTATAGGCAGGGGTAGTGATACTCCCTTGTGTTTAATCCATATTGGGAACTTTTGAAACCTGGCGTCTGTGGTGATTTGCATAGCAATATAATGATGTCGATCGCCCAAGAAAAGAAACTCGGCAGTTCCATGTGTATATGCATGAATCAAGAAAATGACATAATCTATTTTTGTAAATGGTCACCAGTTATAATATGCTGTGATGGCACCCTCTCCAATCTCTCGCCTGCTTATATCCAAAGCACGAGTTATTTCTACACCATTCTTAAATCCACATCACATATCTCCTTTGTAAACTTTAAAATACATTGATGTGCATTCTCCCGTTTTGCCACCCTATAACGTTATGGTAGACATTTTCAGCAGCCAGACACCTAGCTGGTCAATATTTGTTTCAATCACGCTCCTGCCTTTGTTTGCAGTCATCAATTTCATAGCATCCAGAACATACCCAATGTACAGCTGTGAAGATCATCGGTATATGGCGAAGCAGCGACATGGGATGTAAGAAGTTATGGCACCTATACAAACGCCTAATGTTATGGATCAAGTCAATATGTCATATATAACACAATGAATGCATATATGACATGGCATCATACATAGGCATATAGCTTGTAAGTATCAAGCCTATCATTTTCTGGTACTGATTCATATTGATGCACTATTGTGCTGTCTAGACTATGGATACCGGAAATGTGCTTCTCCTTATTAATCATATGCTGAACACGATCACTTGACAAAGATGTATAACTTAGTAAGGATCAAAAATCGTTATGTGTCAGTGACTGAGGAGAACATGAGCTGCCAAAACATGTGGAGGGGATGGCTTCCATATACGAATCGGATGTACAAATGGCAATGAAAAGGTGGCGTGCATGCCATGGATGGTATGACAAGGTGTGAATGCTGAATTAAATGACGCACGAACCTCCCTTTTTCTTTGTTCCCCGTTTACAGTATATGATCATAGGCACACTATTCTATCCCATACAATGCCATCCACATCCTATTAATATAATCCAAAAGCAAAACAGGTTCTCGCTCGATGACATTGATGACGCCACGACTTTTGCAAAGCCAGCTGTTAGGACCATGATCCAATAAGGCTATTATATAGGAAGGACAACATATGTGTGGAAAGATACATATACATAAAAAGGGAAGGAGAGCAGAAAGGAGAAAGATGGATTATCGATTATTGGCCACTGCTGATGGATCATCATAAAATCGATCCACCAATATTCACGTTTGAAGTTTATACCATTGCTGTAATTGATTGAAAGCTACCAACAACACACTGCTAGTGATATAACTTGATATACGCTTGCATAGCGTCAAAGAAGCAAACCATGTGTTTATGCGTCAAGCAATTCCCAACTTGGTAATAACCGCCTGCATGAAAACGAAAATGGCAAGTGAACAGACAACCCGTATTAAGAAAACGACCGAGCGGCTGCGATGTTGGTGGATCTTGTACAGATATGAAGGAGGAGCACGTGTTTATCACCATATCACAATCGCCATTTTACAACTCTTGTACAACTTGTCAAAATGAAATTCAAAACGTCATTGTATGTATTCAATTGTTGTCCGCCCAGTAAATCGAGGGGTCGATGATTTTCAAAACTTCATTATTATCGGCAGCTATTATCACAGCATCATCTACATCCATTCCAAACAACAAATATAATTAATGGAAAGGTGTTGTTGTTGTCATGGAGACATGCCCAATGGACAACCTAGTATTATTCCAGGAAACAGAACCCGTGCGTGCACATGAAATAGTGCAAGTGCCCTTATTATACCACCAAGAAAGAGGCAATACCACTACTCCTTTCCAGCATTATGATAAATATAACAAATATGTTATGAATCAGCTTTTGGCGCATCACTGCTCGTCATTGGATGGTCCGATTTTTTCAAACAAACTGCTGCAGCAGCAGTTAATGCCGTTTGGCATGCTGTGTGTAAAGATGTATAATTTAGGTGTAGTGGACACACACGATTACATATTATCAGCAATGTCTTTTAATGCATAGTGCAAAAGCCATATAGCATCACTCCTCAATAGTACAATTGCTCCCTGGAAACAACAAGTCATGCAAGAGTGTGCACGATCCCATACAAGCACATGTAATGAGTCAAAAGTGTGAACAATGATTGTAATACAAAAGGCAAGCGACAATGCTGTGGATGGTGGTTGAGAAAACGCACATGATTGAGTTTGATAATGATGCAGTGGGATGATCATGTATCCACCAATCCTTGGTTTATGGATCTGCATAGGTGCGAGAAACAAGATTTTGCTTTCAGCATCCTCATTATTATCCAGAAACTGTATGTGCAAGCGTGCCGATCATACACGAACCCAACAGCACCCTCGCATTTTAAAAAATATTAAGGAGCATTGAGGGGAAATAGACCCATAGAGGAAAGTGGGGGAGTGCAAGACTCGCAAGAAGGAGAGTGTTAAAGTACAATGTGACAATGTGTGTCAGCTGGTATTGTTTTATCGTCGTGGTGTAATCGATACACTGGCTGGCCATTCTATTGCATAGCATGTGTAACAACTTGAATACCATTCGCTGATAATGATGATGTCAATTCATCATGCCAAGCAACACGAGAGATATGTTTGTGGAGAGCGATGGATGGTGTAACACAAAAGTGCATGATTGTGAATAGATTGAATGTCAGGGATCATAAGCAGAAATCGATTTGGAGATTGGTTCCATGTGATGTCGATGCTCATTTGTCTGAGAAGCGATGTAATGGAGCTACTCTTTCTAAACCAACCCCAGCCATTCATCGTCACCTGCTTTGTCGGTCACCCAATGTAATTTGATCTCCATCGTAAAACGGTGACCATGGTCATGCAGCTATTGGTGTGTATGTCAATGCTGTGCCACAACTTTATGCATGACATAGCATCAGGATGTGTTCGCTAAGATAGTATAATGGAATAGGTATCAAGGGTCTCTTTTCACTCCCGAAAAGGTAGAGACTATGTCGCTCTTTAGCAAAAAGTGGGACGAGCAAGAACCCTATTGGGGAGTTTTGAAGAATTGCAGAGAGAGTGAGAAAACAAGAGATTGAGTAGGTACAGTAAACGGAGCTGTATCTGAAGGAGAAGTATGCAGGCAATAGCAAGATGGTGTGGCGACAAGTCAAACACAGTAAGGTAGCGAGAGATCCATTTATTAGTATAGGAGCTTTTGTGACCCAAAAAAGCAAGGTAAGGTGTGAGTGGGGGTTGAGTGGAGGAGAATCCACGTTTGCTATAACCACATGCAAAGGGAGGTTAAGCTTGCTGTCCATTTGCTTTTTTCATAACAGCAGTGTGTCTTTGGGACATGGGCTCAACAACTCTTGCTCCATTGTCTGAGTCTGCTTTTAGAACACAACGGGGCACCTAGGGGGTCAACAAATGAGGGGCATATTGTGCGAGGGGTTATGTATGTGTGTGTGATGAAAGTGTGAATATGCTGTGCTGTGCGTATTGCCTAGATGGTAAGGAAAAGATGCTGGTAATGATAGGTTCGCCACCCCTTCCTGCGTTTACTTATTTTAACTCTAGCAAATGGACCCTGGCACCAAAACATATAAATTCACGCCCTTATCCACCACTCTTGCATCCTTTTCCTTCCCCAATCACCGTGCTATCTTAAACTTCTACACTTAATCTGCACTTTTTTTTTTTACCCCACCCACTCTTTTATTAAACCATCTAATACTATTTAATCGCTCATCTTCTTATTAATCATCAACATGTACAAAACAATCTATCGATTCAGGTAAATCAATCACATCTCACAATCATCCCTGTTGAGTAGCATTCACTTATACAATGTGGCAACGATAGAGTACGTGTCGAGGACAAGTCATACACTTTTCCCTTACACCTGTGCATATACCAAAATACATCACCAAGATTTGCTGAACTGGTACAACGGATGTGGCGTGCTGCTTCCCAGCAGGTATGTACACAGTATACAAGTGGCACGTAATGCACTATTTTGTGCTTTGTTTATGCAGCACCATCAACTGACACGTATCATCTGGTAGGATCAGGATCTCAATCTCGATGAGTATCTCATAACTGTGGATGACAGCCACAAACAACATTACAACAGCTGCAGCAATGTGATTCTGCATGACGATCATTCCCTGCAAGTTGCATTAAAGACTTTGTCTGAGCGTCATTACCTTGAGCTTGTATTGCAGCACAAACGAGCACGCACTTTGTCACCACCAACTTGTTATCTTGGACGAAATACAATACCACCAGGTAAACAACTACTATTAACGACCTTATGTGTTACACCATGCATGTCTACTCACTACCGCCATATAACACATGCAGCTGTTGCACCATCGGATCCAGTGCCGTTGATTAAGCCGACTGTGATTAGATGGTCACCTGGTCATAACGACAATATGCGTTTGCCATTTGCTGTTAGTCGTAACAATAGTATCGACCATGAAGCCATTCGAAAGGATTCTGGTATTTCTCTCGATGATGATGATGATGAATATGAAAAACATCAAGCCAAGAAACAACGTGTCATGTGTGATGGTGGCGATCTTGTGACACGAAAGCTCCCTGAACCATATTCTCCTCCATCAGCACCGACAGCATTTACACATCATCACCGATCCTCCTTGTTCGAGTCACCGCCTATTATTCATCCACTTGATTTTCGTCACCCTTCTACAGCTCCTCCATCACCAGCAACTCAATCATCAACACCATCACTTGTAGTCAAGTTGCCAGCTATTAGCTCATTCACATCACCTCCGCTACATGATCATATCCGCTCACCTCCTCAAACACCTTGTTCTATTCCTGCATCATCTCCACCACCTTCCACAGTCCCTACTGCTAATACTGCTAATATCTCCTCTTGTGATACCCCTGCTCTCGTACCTCGTAGAGCTTCTTCTATCAAGCCAACTACTACAACACAATCATCAACTAATCACCATCGGGGACCTGGTCAATTTCTCTGTGAACATATCATTGATACTACCACAGGTCGTGTCTGTGGACAAACTTTTCGTCGATCATATGATTTATCGCGACATCAATCGATTCACATGAAAAATCGCCCTTTTTGTTACTGCTCACAATGTGGCAAGAAATTCACTCGTATGGATGCATTGCGTCGCCACGAACGAGTACAGGGTCATATTACTGCAAAGCGTTCTTATAATCGTTATCCTTTGCCAATGGATAGTGCTCAGCAGGCTAGAGTACAATGAACCATATACATTTACGTATTCCAACATTTATTCCTTTTGTACAAAGCCCATCTTCTTTTTTTTTTAGTCATTCTTGCAAGAGTATTTTCTTTCCTTCATCGCCACCCCTTACATATCTTTGTCATTAGGCAGGGCAAATATCACATGAAGGATTTCAATTAATAGATTTGGTTTTTTTTCTTTGCATCCATAAAGATCATTCATCCTCTCTCCTCTTTAACATACTAAATCGAAAAATGAAACATGTGTTTTGGCTGATGTCTGTTTTATGATATCTCGTGGGATTGATAATGGCAAGAAAATAGGAGGTAGTGGTTGGGGAAGCTAGTAGTAGTAATGTCTACCGAGAAAGAGCGCAAGGTCATTGTCCACATTTGTACAAAACGGGAGGTTGATTGTTGGTGGCTGTTCATTGTTGTAATAATATGGATTCACCCACGCACTACATTGAACTTGTATGCGATAAGTTTATTGTTGTAGATCCTTTATCCAACCTGTTGTACATGCACAGGAGTATAGCAATGATGACTGGGGAGAGATCATGTTAATACCGTTAAGGTTCATCTTTTCATGCAACAATGTTCAATCATTCATCCCATCCCTGTTGATTGATGATGTTGTAGTACTCCTCAAAGCAATGTGTGATTCATCCAACACAATATCCCAAATCAACCCCTTGCTGACGCGTTCCATTATGTTATCCTTTGCTCCCATTTGAGAAATCTTGTCAGGTTGTTTATTGCCGTTCTCATCATTAGCGTCTTCCTCTACCACGACCACGTCCTCGAACAGGGCCACCACGACCACGTCCTCGTCCTGCTGGTCCTGTTAATATGGAAGAAAGAACCAATGTCAATTCTCATATGTTCGAGATGATAATTCATGATTCTCAACTTGCCTTCCTTCTTTTTAGCCTTTGCTTTGGGTGTATCATCAATCAACAATGTATCGAGTGGTAAACTGTCGGGTAAGATCACACATCGGATATTGTTGCCACGAATGCTAAGTGAATCCAAGCTGGTGGGATCACGGTTCTTTACTGTCATCTTAACCGTTTTCAAGTGTGTGTTCATGCTCATATCAACACCTAAGATCATATTCATTAATGAGATACAATGTCATCGCTTTGTTGTTGTTGCATAGGGTTACCAGTGATAGTGCCATGGACAACTGTGCCGTTCTTCAACTCAACGCTCACCGTTTCATTGTTTAACTTCATCAAAAACCTATAATATATTCACTATTAACATATGCACTAAAGTGTTGATGACGGAATAAGGAAAGAATAGCTGGATCGTGGTATGCGATGGCTGCGATCAATTGACGCGTATTGGATATTTTCAAGGTATAAATAGCGAATTCGAAACCGAAACCGGTCATTGCGATTGTTGGAAAGTAGAATGGACGAGGGGAAAGCGATAAGGAAAGAAAGAAAGAGCATCTTTATTACCTGACCAACTTCATTGTAAATGTGTGTTTGAGTGAGAGCCAACTTGGGATACAACTGGCACAGGCATCTGCAGCTCTCTTCATCTAAGCCATTGGCTCACACCTAATAGCGGAGTGGTTATCCATCACTTTTATTACCTTTATCCTCCTCACCGTTGCATGACGACTTAGCGTTCATACCAAAACATGAATAAACAATGAAACATGAGTAGCACAATCTATACATCCTCATCATACTGATTACAATAATGAAGTGATATTGACAATTGAGTTAAATGTACCTTGTAACAGATGACAATGTCTTGTGTGCTGCTGCAGGATGATGTAATTGATATATGCTAGCAGCAACCATGACAACCAAATCATCACCTTGGCTGCTTGGTGATAAGAATAGTGTAATCGAATTGACATGTCGTTGGGTGGCAATAGTGAAGGTAAAACTGACGGGCCGATAAAAAAACCTGGCATCCTCGGTATCCATGCCAACAACGGCAAGTTGACACGCTTCTCCTTTTTTGCAGTTTATGACCGAGCACAAGCATTATGCTTCATGCCTAGAAAAAATTTGTTGTATGCCTAGTGTAGATGATGATTGTGGCGCTCCCAGTCCACAAATCTAAGCCAGGGTACCCTGGGCGATATGGATTTTCTCTTTCGAAGGTCATGCGACAAGCGGTGTATGTGTGAGCTGATCAAAACTGCATATGCATCATCAATTTCCTGATATCTTTCTTTGCAAGTATTCATACACCTGCTGTTTCGAATTTCATTTATGCGCATCGTTCATTGTTTTATGTTTTGTTCTTGTTCCGATCAAGCCGACGGAACAAAATCCGGGAGGAGAACAAAGCGTTTTAGAAATGAGACACACAATCAACGCCCATCCAAACTCAAAAACAAGAATAAAAAAAAGAAAAGCACAGAGATGTCTTTATCAAGTTACGGATAATGCGGCCCGTCTCGGAAACACTATCAATAATGCTCAGATATCAGAGTAATTCATCCGCATCTTTAATGTACGTTTCATGTGAACAACACATATACTTTATACGTTTCATCAAAAGAGCGACAAATGCAAGTAGAGTGGACCCCTTATTGTGTACCGTAACGCTACAGGAAACTACTTTTGTCTACATACAAAGAATAGAAAGTTATAAACAACAAGGCAGGTAATGTGCAACCTTGGCGGTGCTATCTCGGAAGGGCGGCAAGTGAAGTTGGTGGAACGTGCCTTTGCACGTTTTGCGTTCATTTTTCCTCACACGCACACACACAATCTTCCATTATTTATTGCCTGTCATCCGCTTTTTTCAGTTTCTTTCTTCTTTTTCTCTCACACACACGCACATTTACCCAGCACTGTATATACCACTTGCACACACGCATCATTCATCCATGCCTTTTGCCACTTTTTTTCAATCGGCTACTTCAAAGAAGCGGGCTTCTCTTTCGGTCGATACCAGCACTCGTGGATTACCACCCTCGCCTTCATCTCCAGTAGCAGCTCCCAACTCTAGACGTTGGAGTCATGCAATGCCATCACCATCCATCGATACTTCTTCTCCATCAACACGTCGTATGCGTCAACGATTTTCTAGTTTGCTGAGCAACAATGGCAGCCGTAAAAGTTTCAGCGTTTTATCTTTTGATTCTCTTACATCGGGCAGTGTTGATGACAATGATCATCAACCACGTTATTCATCTTCTTCAGATGAATCATTTCATCAACCACCTACTCCACCTGCTCACACTGATACCACTGCTATTACATCATCGTATATGATGGCCAAGAACAATAGCATCCATCCTGCAACTATCGAGGAAGAACCTATTCCAGCTTATATGTCTCTTGCAGAGCAAGTGCGTGTAGTGCTTGGATCCACTTTGGATGATGTGGATGAAGAAATTGAACTTGAATGGGAAGATCATCGCAAGAACTTACGTCAATCTTTACTTGAGCCCAAGCGTCACTTATCCTTGCCATTGCAACTCTAGAGATATTATCATATCATTATCATCATACCCCATGTACATTCATTTTATTTAGCCTATAATTTATACTCACTACTATCCTTCGACGCACTCTTTTTAATACTCCAATATATCCGCACAGTTCCACTTGCCTGATTCTCTTGATGAGATTACTAGTGGCATGCATGCGATGATGTAATTGTTTCCGATATACGACAATGTGTGTGTGTGTGGGTGTGTGTGTGTGTGCCATGGGTGAATGAATAATGGATGGGGTCTAGTGTGATACAATTCAGTCTTTTACCGGTTCCACAAGCTGCTCCTATGATATCATGATATATGCGGAAGGTATAAAATATCTCTCATGTGCTGACAAAGCTATGTGCGGAAAAGATTCCCAAACATGCTTACCATATTATCTCTGGTGACCCGCATAGATGTGTTTTTCAATTTCACACGCTCATACTCTGCAACATGCACTCTTGTATAATACAATCACTGCCATTGTAGTTCAAGAACTTGATCTTGTATAAGCGGTTACACCAGACCCTCATTGGTCCACCGCCACCAACCCAATGCACCACTCGTTGTTCGTTTCTGCTCAACATCATGACAGCGTAAGATAACGCAATCATTAATGAGAAAAGCTGACAACGTGATTGATAACATAGAAACAACACGTCATGTCTTTTCGACCACCCATTGTGACCTTTTCATGCATTCTACCAAAATAACTCCCCTTTAGAATACTAAACATGCATACCGCGGTGGTTGTAGTAGTATTAGCGTCGGTGTGATACATAAGCTCATATTGAATTTTTCCTAATCTTTGGCGCCTAGTGATTTTTCCACTTGTCGTGACACCAGTGTGGAGTTGGCACTGTGCGGATATTATGATGGCAGCACTTGGATTTACCTTTGTCGAGATTTTTTACCTGACATCTTGTATTTTTGACTTTGCCGTGCGTAAATAAAATGCATGGATTACATCCTCCTATTTGGTATTTTGGCACACACAAGCTGTATTTAGAAGAACACAAGCTGAACTATAGTTTTGCTACTCATCCACAAGATTGATAAAGAATCATAGAAACTTATTACCATGTATTGAATTAGCTAAAGTGAAACGAAGGGATGCAATGCGTAAAAACACAAGACGTCAAGTAAAGAACAATCTCGATTAAGCTAAATTCAACTGCTACCATCCACAATTTCCCAAGTGTTAACTCGAAATTGGTATGAAGCCAAATGAAAATCACCAGGCACCAAAGATTAGGAAAAATTCAATACACAATGAATATTCCCTAAAAACGTGTAGAAGGCTGGTGGTTTGATTTTGTGGGATCCTGCTTTATTATAATTGGATAATGATAATGCATGCATAATAAAAAGAGTGCAAGTATCAAGTGTTGCATGACTCTAATGTGAAAGCTATTTCTTTGGCAAGACATTTTCCTTGAATTTTCCTGGGGCGTTGCCAGGTGGAGAGTAGCTGCAAGTATAGATAGGTCCATTTGGACAATCACTGACACCACAACCAACGTTGGTGGTACCAACCCAAACGACTTGAGAAAAATGACCAGTAGGTACAGCCATTTTTTGGCTGTTATAGTCATACTTCTTTTCTTCATCGTACCAATGAGTGATGGCCTCTTCCCAACTCTTATATCCCCAAGCGAGGTTCTCACCGTACTGATGATTCTACATCAAGATCAATGGATTAGCTGTGTGACCAATAAGCCATCATATGACATGACACTTACATTACCACCACTATGTGTAAATTTGCAACCATTCGACCAGTTTTGAGCGTATTGAGCTAAAGTGTTGTCCCATTTGAGAGGAGGAGCACCGTGCTGGGCACGAAATCTGTTGTGCAATTGCACAATTTGATTTGGGTCTGTAGGGATGGAAGCAGCTTGGATGTTTGCAACAAAGCAAAGAGCAGCGACAGAGATGGATGTAAAGAAGTGCATTGTATCTTGTGTTAAGAAAGAAGTGGGTGATTTACTGAAATGCCAGGTGAAAAACCGTGTGCCTTTATATACCTTTTTTCTTCAAGTGATCGCATTGCCACTCTTGATCTTTTTGATCTGCTTCTTTGTTTTATCTCTCTAGCAGGATTTCAGAAGAAAGAATCCCTTCTTGCACACACAGGGCTTAACCTTACCTACTGGCGTCAAAAGGAACTTGTGATCAGAAGATCATCCCACTGTGATATGCACCATGTTTTCCCCCACCCCTTTGGCTGTAAAGATCATCCTTAACTAGCCAAATAGACATAATATCTGCCTTCATGCTTCTCAGAATGTAAATGCATAGTACATTGAGAATATTCGATCAAAACACACACATAGTACATTGGATCCTCGATCAAGGAACATGCTTGATAAGTATTGGCTAGGAAGGTATACCTTGCTGACGATGTGCACACAATGAAACTCACATGGCTTTGGGTTGGTAGCAGAATAGAATACTAAAATTGATGGTGTCAGTTAGTATGTTTTTTTTTTCATTGAAATACAATGTCAATTGTTCGCCTTGTTCTCATTATGCCACAACATCCCACCCATTTTTTGTCAATGCATGCCGCTCATCACATCAACATCGACAAGTGTTTCAGTTTACTCATATTGCATGTCAATGCTCAAAAGAGCTTCTTAGGCTTAGACTTTACGGATGTTGAGTTCACCTTAGCTCTCTACATAAACATGCAATGAGGAGATACCACAACGCCACGTACAGGATTTGATGCATGTCAATGCTCAAAAGAGCTTAGACTTAGACTTTACGGATGTTTGGTTCACCGTAGCTCTGTACACAAGCATGCAATGAAGAGATTACCATAACGCCGTCTACAGGATTTGATGCATGAACTCGAAAGAGCTTCTTGGGCTTAGACTTTACGGATGTT
Organism: Lichtheimia hyalospora FSU 10163; assembly: GCA_025094155.1. NCBI lineage: Eukaryota > Fungi > Mucoromycota > Mucoromycetes > Mucorales > Lichtheimiaceae > Lichtheimia > Lichtheimia hyalospora. Next base: position 305,751 of record PTRB01000008.1, read on the forward strand.
AGATTATCCGTAGCTCTCTACATAAGCATGCAGTGAGGAGATCGCCA